>QVNZ01018340.1:0-11278 GCA_014825645.1 Pseudomyrmex dendroicus
TCCCGGCAAAAAAGATATTTTCACTTTTGCTTAGAATTTTGACTCGAGAGAGAGAAAAAGTCGCATTACACGCGACGTATCTCTGTTATTTTGCTGTAATGCAATTAATTATATATAATTCTCTTAATCATCACTTTTCATTATTGAGAGAATAAAAAAAATGTTTACCCGCAAAAACTAGTGTTTGCCTCTATTTGACTTGTTTTCCTTTTTAATTCAATTTTAACAACTTTGCAAAGTCTATTATTTAGTATCTTTTATGTTATAATTCTCTTTATTACGAATTGAACGGGGAAAACAGGTGGGCGAGGAGAGCGACAGCAGCGGAAGCGAGAGGAGTCCTAAACAAGCGAAAAGAAGAAATCGCGGCAGCGCGCCTCCGACGACGAGAAAACGGAAAAGCGGCATTTCCGCGCGCGAGAGGAACTTGAGGAGGCTCGAGAGTAACGAAAGAGAGAGAATGAGAATGCATTCCCTCAATGACGCTTTTGAGGTAACGAACTTTATCGTTTTCTTTCATCGAAGCGTTTGTTCTTATTGCGTTCACGCGAAAATGTGGAAAAGATTTTCTAAATTTTTTAAAGAAAAACAATTACAAATAATTAAAAATAAGTTATAATCTTATTGTTTGTTATAAATAAAAAAATCTTTGCAAAACTACTGATGCGCGGATTAATTTATAGACAAACAATTTAATTATAAAAGATCAACATTCGCAACGTTAAAAAAAATGGCACATCTCTCTCTTGTCTCATTGAGAAAAACTTCACTTGTGAAGATAAATAATCTCTTTCTTTGTAACACTATCATTTGTTTTCGAAGAAACTCACTGCGTTCGCTAACATGGTTACATGACAATCATGATGATGAATTATTACGTGAAATGTTGTTGATTTGACATTGACGTTAATACAAACGATAGCAGAAAAAAATGATTTGTCCGGAAGATAAACGGCGATAACTCGACGCTTGTAACTCGATAGAGTCTATTTGATAAGCAATTCGTTTGGTTGGCCGTTCGAAATCGATGCATCATTAAAACTGTAGTAACTTTCGATTACATATTTCGATTACGCTGCAATCCCGACGCCATTAACGTTTTATCGCGAATACGCGCGCGCGCGATTTCGATATAATAGATAGACTTTCAATTCACCTCCGCCATTATAATTTCCAGCAATTACGCGAGGTAATACCACACGTAAAAATGGAGAGGAAGCTCAGCAAGATAGAAACGCTCACGCTCGCGAAAAATTATATAATGGCACTGACGAATGTCATATGCGAGATGCGCGGCGAAGAACAACCGTACACGTGAGTATTCATTCCGGTGCAACGTGTGTGTGTGTGTGTGTGTGTGCGTGTATGTGTGTGTGTGTGTGCGCGCGTGTGTGTGCGTGTTCAACCACGGCCAAATAAGTTGCTCGTTTAACAATTGTAATAGAAATGTTTGAAAAGTTTTAAATTTTTTCAAGTAAACAATTTCAAACCGTATGCGTAAAAAAATTATTTTTAATTGTTTGTTATGATATAATAAATGTTTACAGTGTTTTCTCTTACGACAAACGCATTTCCTTCAGATTCGTTGACGGCGAATGCGGTTCTAGCAGCGGTGACAGTACCGGTCAATTAGAATTAAGCGGCGGCGAGCAACCAGACGAATCATCGCCCACGTCGATTCACGAAACCAACAACAATAGTCTCCTCCACGAAGATCTAGAACGCAGGATTTAAGGAAATTCGATCTAAAAAAAAAAAAGAAAAAAAAAAAGTGTCGAGACACATAAGACTCTGTGATAAATCATTATATTAGTGCCTTCTGTAAGGACAGTAATCCGCAACGATTTCCTCATTATCGCCATGAATCTTCATTGTACGTTTCTTTTTTCTTTTGAAGATATTCGCGCTTAGATAATCAAGACATATCAATATGCGGATATACAGATGGGATGCAGTGTGAAAAATGTGAAAATAGATTGAAAAAAAAAAGAGAAAAGCCGAGAAAAGATGCGAGAGAAAGAAAAAAGAAAGAAAGAAAGAGATAAACAAGAGATACACAGGCATAATATACACAAATAGGGTAAAATAAATATAGGTGTAGAAAAAAGAGAGCAAAAGAAAGAGATAGAAAGAGCACACGTTTTATACGTACATACAGGTTGTTCCAGATAGCGCGTAGTGTTTCAGAGATTCCTCGATAAGTCGTAATGTGTCCTTAAAGGGAATTTTGCAGCGCATCATTTTCTTTTTTACAATTTTTCCTATTTTCTATTTTCAATATGCCGTGTCGCGTATGATTATCTTATAATTAATTGAACCTTTTAATTTTTAACCCTTATTCTGAATCTTTGGATCTTTTTTGTCTAGCATCTGTCTCCAAGAATCATTAAAAATGATGTAAAACTGTTTTCTTGTTAAATAAACATAACGTATTAGTGGACACTTGAAAGAAGATTTAAATATAATTGAATGAGATACGTCATTTACTTTTAGATGCCAAAACGGTTCAAGATTAGGGTTAAAATTGTGGTCTCTATTTCGATTCTTAATTAATCGAAGGATTTTGTGTATCTTTATTTAATTCGTAAAAAGTGCATTAATATCTCCTCAAAGCGCTTATAATTCCAAAATGAGCAATGTCGAAATTGAGATAACATTAATCACTCAGAATTTTTCTAACTTGTTGTCTTTTTGGCTTAAAGTTATGTATTTTTTCAGACAAATCATTGATTTCAAAGCGTACGTCTCGCTCTATGTACGTCCAATAGATCTCGGATAGCGGCTTTCGATTTTTTCTCCAATAGGATCGTTTTCATCATTGTAAAACAAACATTTACATTATCCGTTTTTGTTATCGACAAAAGTTCACATTATCACTTTCTGAAATTCTTTTTCTTTTATCGCTTACGATAAGCAACCAGAAAAAGTGGTTTCGATGACTGTTATGTAGGATCTATTGTGTACATAGAAAAAATATATTAATTTAGAATTTACGTATCTACACATATCCACAGAAAATCTTATATATTGAGTGTATTTATGAATTTTATATACACACAAAGATTTGCACAAACAATGAGAAAACATTATGATTGTGCAAGTTCATATCGTTATCTTTTTATTTCGTCTGTGAATCTTTGTTAAATTTTCATTAATTTATTTTTTTGCCAATATTATCGCAATCTACTGCACAAATTTATCGTATTATATAATTATTATTACTAAAATTATTGTGTTATCACTTTGAATTACTATTAATACTCTCTTCCTATTCTCTAATATATCATTTCTGCTACTATTATTTTCCTACATTTTTATCGTTGTTATCTATGTGTCATGCAATCATGTGTATACGTATATATACATATACATTATATATATACATGATTGTTAGATGTACACTTTTATTTCCTTTAAAATTTTAAAAATCTATTACTGTTATTACTATATTACTAGTATAACATTTATATATTATACTGTTAACTATATTAAATTAATATAAAGAACATATTCTTATAATGTTTTATGTAGCAGTAATGTCTTTTGCACACACACACACACACATGTGTGCATTTCACTCATATCGTTCCGTCCGCAAAGTGCATATTTGAGAAACAACTTTTGCATTTCATTATTTTTAATCAATAAACAAATAAAAAGATTATTACGAAACCGCACGAGGATGTCACGGTAAAAGAACTTGTAGTATGTAAATTTATATTATTTTTAATTAGGCAATTATAAAACTGCAGTACATTTTTGCAACAAAATTATATCAATAAAAAAATGCATATTCTTTAATTAACTGTCTCAATTATATTTTCTAATACTTTTGAAACATAAAAACTGAATAATTACGAGTTATATACTCTTTCGTTTTTTTTTATTCGTTACATAAAGTTAATTATATTGCATTTCGTACTGCAAAAAATTAATTCCAGTTGTTTTAATCTATTTTAAAACAAGTTGAATGTGATTACTTAACTTTTGCACTAAAAGACATGTTACTTTTAGATAGCTACAGAGTTATTCCACTATATAAGTTGTAATAACTTTTCTATTTTTCACAACTTACGTCTCAATCAAAGTCGTATAATTTTTTGCAGCCTTTTATGCATATTTTATTGCTTTTAATGATATTGTCACACCTGCAACATACTACCATATGTAATATTAATATACGTTACAATTAACAATATCACATCATGTCATCTCATCAATGTGTTACTGTCATTGCCATTTTTCGTAATTATTATCACAATTATTATAGTCATTTTTATTATTGATATTATTAGTGTAATAATGTATGTGTGTTTGCGCGTATTTTATTATATGACACTCTATATCATACACATTTCAGAGTTCTCTATATGTATAATTTGTGTATATACATATATATGAATTGTTTCTCTACATATAAACTGTTAGAGATAAAATTGCAATTAGCTCAATTTTATTATATATACATAAACCATATAATTTTCATGTATATACTATGTGTGTGTTATGTTTCAAGAGTTTTACGCAACGAAAATATAGAAACCCAAGGTTCACCCAAGTTGCTCTTCCATTTTGCACAAGACAATCACGAAAAGCTTGTCTTATCTTTAAGAAATATTATATATATAAACAATTGTTCTGATGCATTGCTCATTTTACACAAACGATATATATCGCATCGTTATACATACCTTACGCATTTATATCCACATAAAATTAAAAGTGTAACGAATAAAAGCTCTATTTATTTTTATTTTTTGTTTTTTATTCAACACAGAGTTCTTTTTAACGTGAAGATTTACTTGGATCTCAAGATAATAAAATTGTAAAGCGTGAGATGTAATTTATGTCGTTTTAAGCTCGCGATAATTTTTATAGAGTGCGCGTTTTGGGTCAATGAGTCAATTAGAGTCAAACGATTGGCTCTAAAAACAGAGCTCTATTGAGATACATAGTTTTTACTCTTGACAGTGTGTATGACAATAGCCGCAATTAACACGATTAGCGTTCCAAATAATCCGAGCACAAGCGCCGTAAGAATCGTATCGATCGGTAACCAAGAATCTTCTTCGCTAGTCCAAGCAACGGTTTGAAGTGTCGTGAGGAAGCTAGTAAATGCAAAAACATAAATGCGACTAATACATTTTTAGCGGTGGATATTCGGATGAGAGAAACATACGAGAATATAAAAGAAACTGCTAAATTATTATATCTCTTATAATAAAAAAAAAATCAATCGCTTAATATTTCTGATGTAACACGCGAAATAAACTAACGTGCTGGTTTCTGTTTCTTCTTTGGCAAGCTCCTCGAACGAGCGCTGAATAGCATTGTTCAGATCCTTTCCGAGTTCTTTGAAAGCGGTCTTGCCGAGCCAGTCGGCGAGATCGTTGCGGTTTAACTGTCGGAGACGATGTATGATCGCCGCGTGCGTCTTACCTCTGCCCTCCGCGGGAGAGCTGTTCCAATGCAGCAGTTGACGCAAACATGGAATTTCCTCGTCCACCTTGCGCTCTTCACACGGACACAGAAGAAACGCTTAATTATCTAAACGGTAAAGTAAATTGCGGCGCGGGTTGTAAATTGTTTGGAAGGACGACTAACCAGCCGCGGCCAAACTCTTCGGCAGGTCGTAAGTCGTGTAATGAAGCGCGGCGATTAATCGCCGACACTCGAGCGGGTCTAATCGCGCCGCGAGATACTCCAGCTCGCTCAGATTCACGTCTATGGTACCGCGAATTCCTGTTCCGAATATCGTTACACCGATCGTAATCCAAATACCGATCGAACGCATGTCTTTCTTCAGCTGGGAAAAGGTTATAGAAAATTGCGCGAATAAAAAACAAAAAAAAATCATCATTTTTGCGATATTGTGTGATTTGTTTTCAATATGAGAAATTGTGTGCGCGCCTTCTTTACTTATTTACTATATTGTATAATCTTCGTCTTCTCCGTGTCATCGTATCTGTCTCTTGGGTCTCTTTCCTCTTTTCTTCTTCCTGTAACATTTGTAGCATTTGCCCGGCGATGCATCCTCCTCCGCTTTCTCGGGTTCCTTGGGAACGATCGGCGCGGTGATTTCCGTTTCGATCAAGTCGGGCGACGGTGCTCTTTTTCTCTTTTTTCGTAACTTCTTCTTCACGAGATCGCGCTTCGTCCAACCTTCCTCGATATCGGAAGCGAAATATTTTCTAAACATAATTTACGCAATATCGATCACGTGTTTTTCTCCGATTTTTATTGAATCTCGGTGTGTAATAGCGAGAAGAAGAAAAAATTTGCTCTCAAGTAAAAATACAAAACGTTCTCTGAACTAACTCCTTTTTTTTCCTTCTCCCTGTGAGCTTGTCTATGAGTCTCGCACACTTGTGTCGCACGATCAGAGTGCAACAGCAAGTCAAAACCACGGTCGCAAATATGATACCTCCGGCAACGTACAGGGACACGCAAATCGAGCGGCGTCCTAAAAAAAAAAAAAACAACTATATCGTGTCAATCGCGAGTGTCTATCGGTGTGTTAAAAGAAATCTTCGTCCTCACCTGATATTATATCGTGGATAGTTGCGTTGACATTATTCATATCCTTGTTTTTCTTAAACACTCTTTTTGTCAACCTACTCTATTGTTGTTTCGAAATGAACATTAAACAAGAGTCTCAACTGGAGCGATTCGGGCGAAATGATTGACGTTTTTCACGACCAGCCGAATCGAGACACATCAAAATGGGATATCGATATGGGCGTATGTGTACAGACAGAGGTTTTGATGCCTTTACGCGTGAAGTTGTAGTTTTCATTGTTCAAGAAAATTTTATTGACAGACATTACTGATGCAACTTCATGTGTAAAGACGTAAACGCTTTTGCCTGTGGCCTGTGCACGTAAATATAGTACATGTATTCACACGTTTTCTTTAAATATATATGTCAGTCCCACCAATGTCATCAATAATACCTTAAACAACGAAAGGCATTATTAGGTGCGACTTTGTGTGTAAAGACATTAACGACTGTAGGAAGAAAACCACAAAGCGCGACTGAACACAAGTTCACAAATAGGTAAGCATAGCGAGTAAGATATTTTTTTATCACGTGGAATATGTAAACAAGTATGATGTATATTTATATTATGTACAAACTTTTGTTTTGTGCACAGTTTATACAATCTCCGTTAATCACATATAGTCTTCTTATGAAAGTCAGTATATAAATTACTTAAAAATAACATTAAAATATCGTATTTCTCTCGCTTGAAAAAAGTTAGTTGCATGTAAAAAAGTTTTATATACATATACACACATATGTATAATCACATTGAAGAATATGGCATGAATAAAACTCTTTGGCTAATATATTATGTATCGAGAAGCGTTACATTAGAGTGGCTCTTAATTACTTTTGGTAAAAATTTGTGTTTTTTTTGGTAAAAATGTTTTTAAATTTTTTTTTCCGCACCTTCTAGTATTCAATTAATTTATAATTTTTTATAATGTTTAAAGATTTAGCTCTTGTCCGATTGGACTGAACTGTTCCAATTGCTAGAAATTATTTTTCTAGCAATTGGAACGATTCTGGAGGGTGCGGCAAAAACAATTTTTAAAAGTTGAAAATAGAGAACCACCCTAGCATGTTACATATGTATATATGTTATATATAAGTGTGTACATCACATCTTGGTGTGGATTCAGTAAATTGAACCTGTGTGTCTTAATCGTTATACACCTGACTGAAAGTTGAAAACATCAAGTCCAATATTTTTTTCCAAGCCTCCTGCGCCTCCGGCGTGTATTGTTTCCCGAATACGGTGGGCAAAAGATTCACCATCACTTGTTTCAAGTTCTGAAACATAGTTATTCGGCGATGAGCTCTTACTTTAAATATTCATTCTGTCACATCTCTCTTAATCTCATGTACGTCAGCTTCGCGGCCAATAGAGAAACTATTATTTTTATTTTACGTGCTTCACAAAGGAAATGTTTTTTAGTTTTTTAGTTGTTTGTTTTAATAATAAGCAAATATTGTATCGGTATATATGAGTGTAACGTTTACGCTGTTACAATTAGAGGAGCTTTGTTACGTCCGTAGTCTTGATCGTTTCTCATTCACTAGGCATTTGTGTATCACGCGTTCGGCACGTATAATCAAACGCATGAACAACAAAAGCAATACAAATGTCGATACGTCCGGGAAGTTTCAAATTAAAATTTTAATACAGCAAGCAAAAAAATTAACTGACACTTACGAGTTTGCTAGAAGATAAAGAGGTTTTTGAACGACGTTCAAATTACCATGAAAATAGATGTGGCAGGTGAAGCAAATTTATGCAAATTTAAGTCACAAACTTATTGCTTAGCGTTCGTTGACGAATAAAAAAAAAAAAAAAAGAAAACTTAACTTTACCTGAAAATGTTCGAGTTTTTGCCCGCGGTTTTTGTGTCTCTCGGCCAAACTGAGCAAGTTAGCTTGCATCAATGCCGGATCGTGCATCTGATCGATTGCGCTGCTAATCGCAGACACGACATTGGCACAGTGCGCTTGGAATTTTTTATTTTTTGGCAGTTCGTCGAGAGGCATGTCCTTGAATACTTTAAATTGCTCTTGATATTCCGGATGTTGCGTGAAAAGGCTACAAAGAACGATTTTCGAGTTACGCGTATCGTATTCATTGAAATTAAAGAACTTCTAAAGCACCTGATGATGAAAATCGCGCTTTTGTGTGATACCGCTAATCCATTAAGAATCACATCAAGATTAAAACGCAGTTTTTACACTCCGAACGTGCGTAGAGCGCAGAAGATAAATGAACAATAAACATGTATAATGACTCTCGCTTGTCAAGAGAAAAACGTTAATAATACGCAAATGTGAGCAACTTTAATGAATCCATTTGCGCGTACAAACGCAATACATATATCATAAAAATTACAAAAATAGATAATAACAAGATTGTCTTTATATCTCGCTGCTTATCATTTTTTTCACATTCTCTTAAATTTTCCTGAGAGAAATATTTCATTAAAAAAAACTATCAAATGCTGCTTTGAAATTTTTAAATGTTAAGTATATTACATTTAACTTAAGTAGGTAAAGCTTATAAACATCGCAAACCGGCTATCTTTGTTTGATTAAATTATCGCTAATCTCAATTATTGCGACACGCCCGAGCAAGTTGCGTTGCATAAGGAACACGTTGCGTCAATACACACATGTTTTGCGCGAATCTGTAAATGGTGATGACATCTCTCTTTTTTAATATGTCACGTAACTTAAACTCTTCTCTTTCTCTCTCTTTTTCTTCATCTATACAAACAGCTGTGCCGGCTATTAGTGCGACAATTTAATCTTGTGTCGCACAAATAATAGCGGCAATGGTGTTGAAATTTTCACAGCATACATTCTCTGGTCGCGTCGTCTTTCGCGACGCGACGCATTCGCATACGACGCAGTTCGCATTAACAAAAACCGCAAATGGTTTCGACGCGTACGTGAGAGTGTTCGACGACGAGATCGTTAACGTGACACGGATTTTCGATGATGTGCAAACGCGCATCGACAATTCATTAAATAAATGAGCGATTCGCGAGAATGCGGAAGTTGTTGCAAGTTAAGCTTCCTAGAGACGCGCGTCGAGAGAATTTTGAACGCGTTTTTTCAGTGCGATGATCGACACCGCGATCATTTCGGATTTCTGTCTCGTTTTTCGGGCGCTGACTTACGTACGAAAAATAAAACATGTGAAGAAAAACATTACCAATGCAATTTTTCTCACTCACGCGAGCATGATGGCAATTCCGGACGACACTGGATCTTTGCGAACGGTCGCCCATGTGTTCTGCACTATCTTCTTTTGCTTTTCAGTCATGCCCATTTTCTCGTCTACTTTATTATCGTTTGTAATAAAGTCCAGCAGACCGCGAAACATCTTGGCAGTCCCCTCTGTCGGAACAGAATCCGATCTATGGGAAACAATTGCGTTAATCGGATGATTATTCCGCAAATGGAAAACTCGACTCGACTGTGAGAGAGATTGAGGAAATGCCGCAAATTCTTCGTGCAATTCAATCGTTCGAAAACAAAGGGTTCATTTTTTATCAAACGGTTTTTCTATGTGCAGCATTTATTTTTTTTATGAAAAAACATTTAGGCTGCTTTTTGCAAATGAGAGATTGAACGTGCACGAAACACGCATGCATGTAATAATAATAATGTTTCAATTTATTTAAATATATGTGCGGATCTTGAAATCTCGAATATCTAATTGTTGGATTATTATTTGATAATAATCATGTCATAATTAATGAAGAATCAGACAATTTTCGTGCGAAAGATGAGCAAAGCGTTGCGAAAGAAAATAACGGAAACATGTTAATGAATTAATTGCTCTTTCCACGAAATTTTAATTATTCAGATGATCAAAACAATTTGCATTTGTGACGTTAATTGACTGAATGTTTAATTCTTTTTTTCATTGCTGAAGCTATTTGTGAATCACGGGACGTGGAAAATCAAGTGAACCGTTTGTGACGTGTGTGTGAGTATAATGTGATACCCTAGAGAAACGAAGAAGAAAAACGGAAACACTCTTTGGAGCACACTGCACGAGCAACCGTACAGACCGACACAGTGACTGAGACTCTCTCGTTTATTGAGAATCGTTCCAAATTACTCTGTAATTCAGTGTGATATGTCACGTGCCACGCTTGTTCCACTGTTCAAACAGCGACTGCTCGACGCTGCGGCCGGTCTAACTATTTTAAAGTCGTCCCCACTCTCACTCACATCTTGCGAAGATGTCTACTTGAAGAAATTGCGTTATAGCGTAAAAACATTTCAAAGTCTATGAGTGACCTTCTCTGCATTCTCTCCGACGACTTTTAAAACGTTAAAATGAATATATAAATTTATGTTACTATCGTCAGAACGATTATGTGCACGTTTATTGTGCATTAAAAAGCCACAGCACAAAAACGTTACGGACGTTTACATCAAAGGATTACATTCTTACAGAAATACATTAATGGCTAAAAAATAATATCTATTTATTTTTTAATAAAAGCGCTGTGTAACAATGATGTCAAAATATATAAATTATTGTATTATTTATAGTTGTTACATGACTACATCAGTAATAAATTTCTGTAAGAATTTAGGCCAAAAACATGCACACGTTAGAGCCAGTCTACAATGAAGGTAGTAAGGCAGTAGGAGTAAAGAGTAAACTATTTTTTGCTGAAGTAACAACGGGAGTAACGAAATGGGCAATTCTCATTTTGCACTATC
>QVNZ01018342.1:0-19691 GCA_014825645.1 Pseudomyrmex dendroicus
AGCTACAGTTGGCCATATACCTTTAGAAGCACTTCGATGATACAGCTCAACGTCTTCTTTCTGTCGATATTTCAGTTCCTGATACCAGAAAGAAGCCTGAAAGCGGCCAGGTCCATGAGAGAATGCGTAATCGTTTTGCTGCCCCGTAAGTCAGCGCAATGTCCACGGTGGTGCACATTGGCAACTAAGTAGCGATGACAACGAGCGACTTGTCGATGCGTACGCCACAACTGAACATGGTTCTATTCTGTGCTATGTTCCACAAGTTATCATTTTACTATGTGAAATGTCACTTTTTAAATTATGTCGTGCTGGCAAAAAAAATGTTTAAACGCAAAAATCAATGGCTTCTAGGCCGAATATGGAAATATAATTAATTTTTATTTTTAGAGCTCGTGAAGACGCGTCTAATTACGTGATCTTTTTTTCGATATTTAACACTTTTTGCGTAGAGCTTCATAGCTAATGTTTAAATATCATATCTAAAAAAAAAACGGAAATAAATGTTTTCTTTTTCTTGGTTATTTATGCACACGCACATACAACAGAACGGCTACTTGTAGACATAGTACGGAATAGAACCATGTTCAATAGTAAGTAGTGAAGTTGCTCGTTGACATGGTTACGTAGGTCCCAAGTGTACCACTTGTGAACATTGCGCTGGCTTAGCAGACGTAAAAGATATTACAGTTTATCATATGACTCTGGTTGCGTTCCGATTTCTTTCTGCTAATATTGAAAATATATAACAATTTGATAACAAGCAATTGCAAATAATGTTAAAAGGTTAAATTATTATTTCTATTAATATACAAAGATGTTTTTCGGGTTTGAACCGCGTTAGTGTCATTTTTATACCATTATTATTATCATTATTATTTCTATTATTTCTTAATAGAGAGAATTAAAAGAATTAATTACGGTAAATTATTTGATTAAAAAAACTAATTGCATTACTTGTATAGTTTATTGTTAAAAAACGTTTTCAATATGGAAATATACATCACACAGCTTCTACGGTTTTTTTTAATTTTTTTATTTCATCTGTCTTAGTATAATTTACAAAGGTTGCTTAACTTTTATATAAATCTAAAAATATAGTTACTTCTACAAAAGTTATAATTTGTTAACATAGAAAATAACAGGAGATTGATCGATCGCACATTTTGTGATTTGCGATGTACGCGATCTCTCGTTGTACATAATATATATTGTACATTTGTATATATATCACTATACATTAAATCAAAAATTAGAAGTGCGAGACGCTCGAAACATTCTTTTTGTTTTATCCTTCTGGAATTTCTCTTCTTTGTTTTTTTTTGTCTTCTTTCTTCTCTTTTTTTTCTTTTTCGTTTTTTTTTTTATATTCTATAAATCTGTTTGTTTTAGTCTTATGTGCTTTTTTTAGTTCTATCTATCTTTTTATCGCACACACAAAACATTTCACTTTTTTCTTGCATACATGTCTCCCTTACACACACACTTACACACTTACACACACACATGCACAACACAATTACATTATCTTATAAGACAATAATTTCTTATAGACTTATATCGCATTCTTAAGGCTCTTGATAAAATTTTAATGCACATAGCTGCTTTATCGAATCTTACATAAAGCTTTACACAGCTTTCATAAAGTAATTATAAATTTGACACGTTGATACAATCTTTGCTAATTACTTTATGAATGCGTTCTATTAATTAATAGATATTACACAAACAATGCGCTTCCGCGTTAAACAATTTCACATATATTTAATATTACACAAAACTATATAACGTTATGTAAAAAAATCAGGTAAAAATATCACTTTTGTCCGTACATAGATTGCGTATCTATATACACTTATACATTGTGTGATTTCTTATATAATTATATATACTTATACTTTTACATATCTTATGTATAATTATACTTCGAATTGTGCGTAGTTTTATGACGTTACATAATTTCATAGTTCTATTACACATATGTGAAATTTCTCAACGCACAAGCTCGATCAAACATCTTCGAACAATTTGTAAAATCAACATCGAGGAAAACTTTAAATATATATATATATTGCGGTTGTTACGTACAAAACATTACACAAAGTCTCATATACAATTCTTTAATCACGTAAATTGAAAATTTTTCTGTTGTAAAAAAGATTTGTTTACACTAGACTTTCCATTGTTCTTCATACTTTTAAGAATTATAACTTTCCCGTCGGGGGAGAAGCAAAGGATAAACAAATTATTCAGTCACTAAAAGACGAATTAGAGAGACGCAAATGCAATCGCGAAATTTTCGAGATTCTCATCCCCGCGTGTCCCGATTATACTTTAATTCTTTAAAATTCGTATATTTTTTCTCTTTCGAAAAAATGTTTGTGCTAACGTGCAGACCTAAGAAATCGTCCGGTGTCAGTCGGCACGTACGCTTTGAGTCTCACAAAGGAACCGTTAGAGCTTCTTTCTCGCAACAGGAGCAGGGACCAGGGAAGAAAAAGAAAAAAAAAACCAATGGTATTTGTGTTTAGGGTCGGAATATCTTAGCGGAGGGAAAACGCGGTAGCGACAGCAGGTATTTTGCGCACGGATCTGGCAGGTATAAAAGTGTTTTTGTACTGCACCTGCCACAGGCGGGGCGCAGGTTAAGTCGCTTCTGTACTCACCGACCGCGCGAATTTGCATCGTCCCCTCGGCCGCGAGAAGACAAAGAACCGTTCTCTAGCAATTGTGTGACAACCGTTAGGTTTGCTCACATTACAAAATTGACTGTCACGCGAAATCCCTACAATTTCACGGGTTTTACGGAAACGGTCTTGGAAGAAAGGATATTTTTCTTTTGCCAGAACAAAAACAGAAAACCTTGCTGAAGTGTGGTACGAGCCATGGGAGTGGCTTGTGATAAATCTCAATCTCTTCAGACTGAGCGTGTTTCCCTTATTATTAACAAAGTAAAATGTTCGTTAAGTTTACTCGGATGTGGAATTGAAGTATATTGAAAAATGCACGCGATGATGCAGCGAAAAGGGAATACAATCTCGTGACCGTAGCTTCGATAATAGCTTCTGGAATTCTTTTCTTTATTGTCGCATTGTGAACGAAATGGTTTTTGCTTACGAGGAAATTTTAACTGTGGCACGAAAAAGAGGTGCACATCGGATTTTTCGGATGAATTAAGGCACATTTTTGCTGCGCGTTTTTATCCTCATCATTTCCTTCTCGAGAACCTACTTCTCAATATTACAAAAATTATGTAATAACTTCGTTTTACTCATATTTTGTTTATAAAAATCGTCCGTGATTATATATAACGAGAGTTAAATTCTTTGAGTCTAAAAATATAAGATTTTCGTCAGTTTCGTCGATCATCTTTCGTCGATATCTTTCCATTTCCTTAATACATAATTTTCTTTTTAATCTTCAGGAAGACTTCATTTTTTTCCACAATCTTTCCAAATCTTTATAATAATCTATGCTTTACTTTCGATTGATTTCGCTGATTTTTTAGAAGAGAATCAGTGAATTAATTAACAAACATCTCCGGTCGAATCTTACAATAATATGAGACGTAAGTAAACGCGGATTTATAAATGGCTATAAAAACTCGATTTTGAAAATTGAGTTTATAAAAACAAAACAAAAAAAAAAAAATCGACACTATCTACAACACACGTACAACTTATTTATCGGCCCATTATATCGGCGATGGTAAAGCCCTGGCGTGTTGGAGCGGGTCTTGGCGGCGGCGGTGGTTGCGGAGTCGGTGCGCGCGGTAGTCTGGCCACTTCTTTGTCGCGTTGTTCTCTGTTGCGTTCCCGCTCCCTGTTCTGCTCCATCTCGCGTTCTCTCTCGCGTTCGCGCTCCTGAAGTTCCAGAAGCACTCTGGAAGGGCCTGGCGAGCCGATTCTTCGTCGATAGGAAGACACGATGTGCGGCGGTGGCGGCGGAAGCGCGGCTGGTGGGTTCTGGGTGACGGAATGCGCCGCGGAACTGCCGCTTGTCACGGTCGACGGCTTCACGGCGGGCAGCAAGTCCCGTCTGATCTGAAGCTGAGGTCTCTGGGGCAGAGACGGCGCCGAGGCGGTGGAGGCTGCGGTTGAAGCGGACGATCCTTGAGGAGGATATCCTCCGGACGAACTCGAGGCGGCCGAGGACACGGCGGACGACGTCGCGGACGACGTCGAGGAAGACGAAGGTCCGACCTCGGGGCAATCCTCCTCCGGACTGTCCTCGTCCCGCAGAGCCTCTTCCAACGCCTCAGGAGGAACATCGCCCACGGCGTGTGTCAGCGCGTGTCTCCTGAGATCGCAATTTCGACGAAAGACCTTGCCACACGATGTACACTCGTAGGGCTTGTGGTCCGTGTGCGTCAGCAAATGCGTCTTTAGATTGCTGCGCTGATTGAAGCTTCTCGAACAGACGGGGCACTTGTGCGGAGATTCCTCCATGTGGAGAATCTTATGGACCGCGAGAGTACGACTCTGACAAAAACCTTTGCCGCACTCGTTGCATTTGAAGGGCTTCTCTTTGCTATGTATATACCTGAAAAAAAAAACACACGAAAATAATCATCTTCACGATCAGCTCTGAAGAAAAGTCAGTTTGTTTGAAAGAGTTTGATGTGCCCATACCTATGATCCCTAAGATGATCCTGTCTTCTAAACGCTTTGCCGCAGATGTCGCAAGAATACGGTCTCTCGTCGGTGTGAGTTCTTTCGTGAATGAGAAGGTTGTACGATTTTGTGAAGTGTCGACTGCAGAACTTGCAGATGAACTGTTTTTTCGGTCTGGACGCTCTGCCGGGTGCCCGAAGTAATCGTCGATCTAAATGCTGATGGGGTAATGCACTACCCGGCGGATACAGAGCGGAACCACCCGGAAAAGAGCCGACGAAGACTGGGTAACCGGGAGGCGGAAGAGGAGGTGGAATAATGGGGCTGAGAAGGGAGGCTCTCGCCAGTTCCTTCCTCTTGTCCATCATAGCCATGATTTCGTAGCTCGAAGAACTCTTCCTGACCACCGAGGACTCCGGGCCGACCTCGTGCTCCGAGTTCGACGACGACGAGGACGAGGGCGGCGGTACGGCCAGATGGGCGTGCATTTCAGTTGAATAAGGTGGGAGATGTAATCTCGAAGGCACCACAGGCACGAAGGCGGACGATTCTCGGTGATGAGCATGGCTCAGACCGCTCATCAAACGGTGATGCTGATAGGCGCTGAGGGTGCCGGTCGGATCGAATCCTCTCGAGGCGGACGCGCCAGAACTGGAAGACGATGAGGCTGCAGAAGAGGGACCCGACCTTGGAGATGGCCCAAGGCCCAAGTCCCGACCTCTGCTCGTCTCCTCTGAGACCGTGGCCGAGGCCGACGTAACTACGATGTCAGTCGGCATACCGCGCTGTTACACCTACAGACAGAATTTATTTATGAGGTTCGATTAGTAAAAGAATTTATTTTCGTAAGCAAGCCGAAATTATACAGATATTTCTAAATTTTTTAATAATATTTTTGTTTATTTTTGAATATATATAATCCGTTCTTTCTTAATTTTTTGCAAAAACTTATATTTTTATAACATTTTTCGCATTTTTTAATTTCTTATTACATAAATTTAAACCTGTTGTTAAGCGTAAACACAAGTTCGAGAAATTTTAAAATAACAAACAAAGAGAATCAAACACGAATACCTGAACAGATCGACCCGATGCATAAGCTGCAGCATTTACATTGGCACGGGGAAGATAAATCCCTATTTTCATCGTTCAGGTCAGAAACGATCGGAGCGAGTTATTCATCTCTCCTGATGATTGTGTGCGTCCTCCGTTTGAGAATCTATTCAACGTACACCCACGAGAAACTTGTATTAGAAAGAATCGTCGACATATATTTTTAGTTTATTGTGCAAGTGTATTGTCAAAAAAAATAAAAATAGACTTTATATATAATCGATCAAGTGTTACTTTTTTACATTCGCGCGTCTTTGCAGACGCAACTAACAAAATCAAGCGAACTATTGCACTGTTTCAACTCACCGCGAAAACTTTCGCAATCATGCGGGAAATGAATACGGACGGTGTTCGAGATCGTTTTTTTTTTTTATTAATCACATCTCACGCATGTACAGGCTGCTTTTACGTGCGAAATCGCGCGTGCATCGTTCCACAGGTGCGCTTTTCGATGGCCGGGGAGAGACGCGCGGCAATTTAAATGATAATTCAATCGTAACGCGCTCATTCCGGTCTACCGCACGGCGTATCGGTGCCGCATGCGTTTCACGAACGTGAACGGGTTATCTCGAGAGCCCGAGCACACCTGCCAACATGGCTTCCGCGGACCCAGCGGTCATGGCTAGCCGCAGCAGCCATTTTGGAATCGCGAATGTCCGTAGGGAAAACCCGACGAGGCGGAGACACTCAGCGCGACGAGTCTCGCTGCTCACCTGGAGGAGCGCCAAGTTTGGCGATTAACTTCACAAAGTTATTCTCTCGTCAATTTTCCTACGGCGAAACGCATCTCCTCCGGTCGCGTATCGATGATCGAGAGAGATCGGCGGCAGCGGAAGCATCCGTTGTATATCTCCGAAAGACACACAGCCACTTCCACGATAAGGACCGATCTCGTTTCAGAAGAACAATCCTTCACGTGATCACTCTTACCTCGATATCTCGCGCGTAAACATAAAAAAAAAAAAAAAAAAACTACACACACGCACACAGCACCTATCGGCAACTATCGGAGCAACGCGAAGCACCTGGGCTAGCAACGATTTCCTTCACTTCCGATCTGCTTCGATCTCGGCCGGTGAACCGTGAAGGAAGAGCGCGGCAACGCGCTCTTCTCTCTCCCTCTCTCTCTCTTCCTCCAACACCGTTTTCCCAGAAACAAAGATTTTTCCGAAGATTCCTCAGAAGAAAACAAAAATCGCGACACAAGCTTTGTAGCTATCACCCAAGCCGAAAAAGAGTGCGCGGACAGCGAGCTGGCGTGTCGACGCAGGTAGGCTTCCCCAGCGCGCACCCACACAGGTAAAGCACCCGACACGCACGAAACACACCAGCGCACACCTTGTACGCCAGGCTGGAAGATGTGCGGACTCGCTCTAGCGCTTGATGTTGGTGCGACAAAGGCGGGTTCCGGCCGGCTCGCGGTTATCAAAGCGAGATCGACAGGTAGGCGCGAGAGAGAGAGCGAGCGGCGAGGGTGGAGTGACGCGGAGGCGCGCGGGGTGTACCGGGGGTGTCTTTCTATCTACTATGAGAGCGAGCCACGCAGGTTGTACAACGCAAGAGGTTTAGACGTGGTATGAGGAGCAGGTGCGTAAACGTGAGCTCGGGCACCCTCCCTCTGGATCTCTCTTTCTCTCTTTCTGTCTCTCTCTCTGTCTGTCCCTCTTTTACCTGAGAACCTGGCCGCTACCGTGGAATTTTCTCGTCTTGTATGTATATAATGTTCGGGGCTACACCTGACGACGCGAACGACGTAGATTCGCGCTCGAGATACAATTTCGAACAAACTTCTGTTGCTTCTATGCGAGTTCCGATCGTAATCGTTCGTCGCCCTCTATTCGGACGCACACTCGTGTCTCACGCGTGTCTGAGATTCCGAAGTTATCGCGTACGATAAAATCTAAAAAAAAAAAAAAAGTATCTGGCTTTTTAAATTCCGTTCGTATCGACGAGTATCGAAAATAACGCGTGACATACGCGGGAACGATACGTCTCGTCGCGGCGGCACGTCAAAGCGGACGGAAAAAAACCGTGAGGCAGGTTGTAAACGCACCTGTAAGAAGTCCGCGCCACGCCGGCACTGACGAAGGAGATCGGTCGTTGGCGAGCAGAAAGGGGAGCGTGCACCCCGCCAGAGGCAGTCCGGAGAGATCGAGTCTCGGTCCTCGTTCTTCTCTCTCCTTCTCTCTCACCCTGTTCTTCTGTCGATCTCTTTCCCTCGTGCTGCTCGCTCGTCGTCTCTTTTTCCGTCGTCTCGTCGCACGATCCCGCTTCCACTTACAGGGGGGTCTCCTTCGTCCCTTCCGCACCCCCGTCGTCTCAGCAGCGGCGTAGCGCTCAGGCTGCACTCCCCGCGGTTCCCACTGTCCTTCGGCGTTTTCTTCTTTTTTTCGTCCCGTCTCTTTCTACTGGCAGCAACCGCCGACGCCCAGCCGGTTTTACACCGGCAAATCGATTCAACCTTACGTACGTCTCGCTGGAACGAGCGCGGTTCTAGTTCACGGATTCCGGAATTTGCTCCAGTTGGATAGAATAAACGGCGCGATTGTTCGTCGCGGATGAGCCGTCGCGTTACGGCCGATCCGCGAGAGACGAGCGTCGAGTTTCTTGCCGCCGATCGACGGCCTGTCTTTTTTTTTCCGCTGATTTGAAACGGCGATTTTTTATGTATCGACTAACGACCAAAGCCCGCCGGAGAGGAAAACGGCGTCTATTCAGTTCGCTGTATCGTTTCTTGCCGAGCAAAATAAACGTCTCAATCTTTGCTCAGATTTTTCGCGTTATCAGATGTTTTAATTCCCTCTTTTTTTTTTTTGTATTTTAGAAGTTGATTGTCTTATCGAGATTTTACGTGCGGAGGGGAAGGGATAGAAATGTTAAACGTTAATTTCTTGATGAAGAGGCGCGAAGGCTCGGGACGAGCAAAGTCAAAGGGCGATCTTCGATCCATCGATCCCGCGGCATGGATAGCAGATCGAATTTCTCGAGTAATGCCGGCCGTCAGCTGGCTCCGGATCAAAGGAGCAATCGGCTAAAACTGTTTTCTTGTATCTCTCCGGCTCTCTGTATACACGGCGAGAATAAATAACACTTCGCTCATCAGGTGACACGAGATGTAACACACTCATCATCGGACAGACTTTGATGAAGGAAAAACTTCCTAAATTGACCGAGTGTTACAAAAATAGCGCAATATGAGATAAATTTTAATATTTGATAATGCAATTCGTTTGGTTTTTAATAATTAACGCGTCGAACAAGGTCGAGACCGGAAACCATTCGGGGAAGAGACTGTTCGAGAAAGCATGTTACGCTATCAAAGCGCGGCGTCGTAAAATTCACCGGCGTCACCTCGCCTTCTGTAAAACGAGCACGCGGCAGCGTATGGAAATTGATAGCACGCATCTCTACGCTCGGCAGCTTTTCAAACACGCTGCTGCTGCTGCTGCTGCTGCTGCTGCTTCACGTTCACACACACACACACACGCCGAATCTTGAAAGACGCGCGGCGGTTTGACGTCGCTAGAAAGCCGGGCCGCCTTTCGTTGTCGAGTTTAAACGATTCATTTCGTGAATTCATTTTCGCTTTACCCGCTCGCGTTTAAACCTGAAAGGGGACAAAAGAGACGGAGGAACGTTGACGAATTGGTCGGCATCGGCGCGGCATGTCTTAACGGTACATACGCGCGCGTATGACGTTCATCATCATCATCATCTTCTTTTCCTAAAAGGTCGACGTGTGCCCGAGTACAAGGCCAGACCTAGTCTCTATGTGGCGTGAGAAAAAACATCTCACGCTTGAGTGAAGAAGCGACGCTTTATTTATACGAAACCTTTATCTGACTTTTGCGACGAAACGTAACAACAAATATAGAGCGCTTGCAGTATAGTTGTATCGCACAATCGATATAGCGCGCACAACTCAGAGATTTTGTGACAAAATCTCTCTCTGATTTATATTTGCGTAATGACGCGTATGACGTTTCTTGTAATAATTTCAGATTCCAACACCTCCGTGACCTGACACACCGTTTTTCTACAAGCAATTCTCTTAATTGATATTAATTCCATTCTGCGTGGAATGTTGTTAACACGTGTACATTGTGAATCTATTAAATGCTATTCAAAGGCCACCGGAGGTCTTTCTATAAATTCCGTAATAAAGGCAAACTGCGCGCGTCTACTTTGTGTGTGTGTGCGTGTGTGTAATAATAAATATATTTTTTTAATACCATGCGACAAAATACGATAAAAAAAATACGATAAAAAAACAAAATAATCCAACTCGAAATAGTATTTTTGCAATATGCGCTAGTTTACGTATTTGTTTTTACGCGTGTCGCAATTTCAGAGAGCGCGCTAACGTGTGTATATACGTAGTTATGATTTCTAAACACGATCGCGTTGAAGATCTCGCGAGATATTCAGCGCGCGCGTATGTGTCGCGCGAGAGTTCTTTCACCGCAGCCCGTTAAACTTCGCTCGGAGGGATGTGTATCCCCTAATAGAAGAGAAAGAGAGAGGAAAGAGAGAACTAACACATAAAATTAAAAGGACTCTCTTTATACGCGCGCCGCCGTTGCCGCCGCGCGTATATACGGAATATCTTGTGAGTAAAGCCCTCATATTGGCGCGCTTATGCGCGAGTATATATACAGCGCGCCGAAGCGCGCGTTGTGTTACAGCATTGCAACTGCCTCTCTCACGTCGTTTTGTTCACTGAACTAGTTCCCTCTCCTCTTACCTCGCCGATTCATTCCATCGCTATACGTGTATATCAAAGAGATACTCACAATCTTAAAACCCGCCACTACCACACCGTCGTCATCACCACCACCATCAACCAGCTCCAGTCGTAACCAGCGCGATGCCCACAGCATCGTCATCGAGATCACCATCGCGCCGGGAGACGGAACGAGAAAGGTGCGAGAGCGGTATCAAGAGAGAGAGATAGAGATAGAGAGAGACGGCGAGAGTTTCTCAAGTGAGGATTCCACCGAATCCGTCGAATCACCGTGGAATCTCGAGGGGGATGAAGCGCGAGTCCGGGATGAGGAAGAGTAACACGAGGTGTTGAAAGAGTTTCTAGGATAATTGTTCACGTCTTTCAAGTGTCTTTCGGTTTCTTCTTCTTCTTCTTCTGAGACTCGCGTCTTTCTCTCTCTCTTTCTCTCTCATGCGAAACTTCACGTCGCACCAGAAAGAAGTTCCTCTTCTCGCATCACGGACGCGGCGCGGCCTGACGACGAAGAGAGGAGAAAGCCGAGGAGAGAAGAGGAGAAAGAGAGAAAGACAAGACGAAGTTCCGAGAGCGCGAGCGCGACGGACTCACAAAAAGAAACGAGACGCAACGCGCGCGCAGACCTCTCAGAAGAAGAAGAAGAAGAAGAAGTACATATACGAAGGGAAAAACACGGGACCGGCCGCCGCATACCTACACGACGCGTAATGAGAACATACCAGCATCGTTCGGTCTGCTATCTGCTATCAAACGGATACCACGTCCGGCCCAGCCGCGGACGAAGCGCGCAACGCGCCCCAAGCAAGAACCCAAATTTATCTCGCGCTCATCGAAAGGCGCGCGGCTCGAGATGCGCGCCGCCGCGCAAAAATCTCGCTCGCGATATTTCATTGCGATCATCGTAATTGAGATCTCGAGACTTTTCAGCTATTCGCTCGGCGCGCGCTCACCGCGCGTTCCTCATCGGTCGGTTCCTCCGCAGATATTCCTCCGGATCGATCGAACTCACCGATTGGGCCGCCACCAAGAGTCTTAATCACAATTCTCCGATGATGATTCTCGAGTATACTCTCGAGACGCCGAAGCGAGGCGGAATCGTGCTCGTTCAAGTTGTAATCAATGTTCGCGAATATAAATTTTTTTCGAGGAACAAAAATATCGCAGCGTTCAAAGTAACGATGCAACACGCCGCAATTTTATTGTCATTGATATGTTAATCGCGCGATCGATGCGACGAGGCAAAATATTATTTCAACGTTCGATAAAAGTGAGGAAAATGACGTGTACACTCAGTTCGGAAAACTTGTATTAAATCTATTTCTTTTATTATCTGAAATGTTTTTTTTTTGTTTTTTTTTTTTTTTTGAGCGGTTGACCAGGCTCCTTTCGATTTACACACAAGCTTTCGTTTTTTGTTTTGGAAACGTGTCGCGTTTTCTCTAAATAATAAAACACCCTACTCGACGCGCGCACGCGTGCGCCGACCGTGAAACAATGTACTTCGTACGACGATATCGTCGGTATGCCTTGTTCTTCGCGCCTGCATCTTCTTCCTGTTTTTTTCTCTACGGCTGCCTCGTTCGTGTTTGCGGCGGTCGGGCCTCATCGAAGCCGCTATTAAATTCAGCGCCACGCCGTCGCGACGATAGCGCGCGCCCTGTCTCGGTCACTCAACATCTACCGTATCTTTTTTTTTCCTCTCTTTATACAGGTTTGACACATCCTGCATCGTCATTCCGCTGCCAGTTTACGTCAAATATTTTTCCTTATCAATACACGAATAAAAAAAAAAAAAAAAAACACAATACACCCTAATAAAACCATGTCTAAAATAGGAAACAAGTTTGTATAATTTACACACTATATATATGTAGTTCGAAAGAAGTTTAAAAATAAAAAGTTAAAAATATTGGGGATGGCGTGTGTCTTTAACGTCGGTACATATTTCAGACGCGCGTTTGAGTTGCTTAAAAAAATTTGTTTGTTTGTTTTTTCTTTTGTAACAAAGCCACTATTCCAAAGTCTCGAATTTTAAAACAAGAGTTGAAATCTTGCCGATTGAAACCTTTTTCCAAAAATCTTTTAAAACTCGGAAGTTTTTTTTTCGCAAAAAGAGTGTTTTTAAAAAGTAAAAGTATCTTCAACGATATATTTTAAAAACTGCGCTAATAAATTTTGAAAAGAACAATCATATTGTCCTTTCTGTTATTTCCACTACAAATACTCGGTGAGAAATATGCCCCGCAATTTTGAGACAACTTATATACACCGGTAGGAGCGAACAAGATCAGTCTGAACCTGATGTGCCAGCGTGTTGGATTATCTCCTCGTTAGAATGTATACGCCGGTCTCTTCTCGCACTTTTTTTTTTTGGTCGACAAAAATGCACATCGAGTTTTGTTCGTATTGAACGGAACGCATGCGTGAGGGTTCTCTCACAATCTAATAAGACATAAAACGCGGCGGTTTCTCGAGCGTTACAAATACATTGGCGTTGTTACGAAGACAATAGCAATGTAATTAAATGGCAATTCCACTAGCACGTGTGTGTATGTGTGTGTCTGTGTGTGTGTTCACGTATATATCGCATATACGCATAACTATCGCTCTACGCATGCAAGTATACGCGTTTTGCGAAAAATTCATTGTTTTATTTTATTTTTTTTTTCTCTACCGATTTGTCGTTTACAGCTAATTGTTCGATGAACGGTGTCACGTATTTTTAAAGCTTCTCCGTACAGCTATGGAATTATCTTTGTGTGTGCGTATAGAGTTTTCAGCGACAAACAACCTCGAATAAGGACTTCTTTTTGTTCTCGCGGACATCACATCACCACGAAACAGATCGATATCGTTTCGGCTTTTTTTTCTTCTTTTAATGATCATTTTTTAATGATTATTTTACAACCACGTGGTTTGATCGATAAAGCACTACAAGTGCCGACGATGAGATGTACGCGACAGACAGGATGGGATTCGATGAGAAAGCGTAAATGCGCGCTTAGAGTTTTTTAAAATCCACCTCCCTTCCGAAAGCGACGTGTAATTTTTTAGCGAGAATCCAGAGTTTAATAATATAAATCACGTGGAGAAAAAATATTGTATTTTCCGTGTTTATTCGTAGCAAAGGAAATGCAACAACTGGAATGAGATATTACACGCGTATTCGTTTTCTTTTTTCATTTTTTTTTTTTTTTTTTTGTAACATCGAAGACTGAGAAAATCGTCAAAATTATACTGATTTCAATATTTACTTCTGATTAAAATGTGATTTTTTTTTTTCGATGTGTATGACGTTCGATGGAAATTATCTTTACTGCTGATAAACAATTTCGACGAGAGATGCACAACGATCACGCGAAAGCCGATCGCTCGCGCAAACATTCGAAGATAAAATTGCACATTTTCACACAAACGTTGACATTTTCTTGGTTTTTTTATTTGAACAATTTTATTGTAACGTCACTGTTAATCAGCAGCTACAATGAATGATTCGTGAACGATGAGATTTAATAATGCAATCGAAAATGATGAGAAGAGAAGTGATTCGGCAAACGTGATCCACGGAGGCGCGCGTGATGATCGATCGTCGCGGAAAAAGCCGGCGATCGTCATCGTCGTCGCGGACGTGATTTCACAAACGTTGTTAGGAACCGGAAACGGGTAACGGACGAGGATTTCCTTGGACGATCTTCGCTATTATTGCGACTCGTTGGATTCGTCGTAAGGGCGGATTGTGTCGCTTCAACCTATTTTTATCCATCGATCGATCGAATATTCGAGGGCGGCCAGCCATCTGGAACAAAATAAACATTACTTGCAAATGTGTAATACATTAATTATTAATTAATTGATACATTAATTATTACTGAATTAATTATTAATTGAGCAATAAATTTAATTATTAAGTATAAAAAGCAACAACGCGCAAATTAACTCACAATTAACAAATACGGTCTAATGTGTGGCCCATACCGTTTCTTATCCATTTCGGTTTCGGTGGCAAAGATGTAGCTTCTCTGAGTCGGATCGGGCGGTTGCAGCTCGAACGCGTGCTTCCTGCCGCCGGAACTCGGAGCGCTGCTGAGCACCCGGAAGCCGTGCAGACACGCGACGCCGAACGCTCTGTCGGCATTCGCGTCGTCGTAGAAGTACAGCGCGGCGTCTTTGAGCACGCAGTACCGTCTGGACCAACCTGTGGGCGAGGACGTTTTCCGGGCGAATTCCTGCTGCTTGCTCAAGTAACCGAAACAGTCCGGCCTCTGAATAGCGCTCGCCGCCATCTCTCTCATTCTCAGCGAGGAATCTAGCCAGGTGTCAATCTGCGGCGGAAAAAAAAAATATCATCGAGTTATTTTTGAGAAACAATTTCGGCTAAGAATAGAAAATATTCGGTCGCACAGAAAAATCGTGCGTATTTTTGCGGACGTTTTTTATTTGCGTTCCCATGAATGTTCGAAAACACGACAGAGTTTAGATGTTTATATTTTGTGTGTCAAATAAGTATTTGAGAAGAATTCGATATATTTCTCATCCGCGAAGAGATTCACTTTGCGTTTGCCTACCTGATTATTTCTCTCGACAGCTTCGCGTATAACCGTGGTCCATCGTGCCGCCGCTTCCTCGGTGTCAGCTGCCAGTCGCAGCGTCAGAGCGCCGTGTTTCTTTATCGCGAAACTGTGCGCTCTCAATTCGGGCGTCTGCTCCACCTCGTACTTGAGAAGCATCACCGCTCCCACCGGTTGCGAATCCTGGGTGCGAAGAAACGATCGAGAGAAAATCCTCATTAGACTTAATTTCTTCCGTAAGATAAAAACAATTTTAACTACAGACTTTTTCGCGCTCACCGAATCAGTCTTGTAACAATACAGGCAGTTGTCCCGACGTAGAGCGAACCACCTCCGAACCCATTTCTCCGTACTCGACGTGGACTTCCGCCACAAATATCCCGAGCAGATCGGCACCTCCTCGGCGCCTTCCTTCGCGCCCGTGCGGGCGACACGCGGCGCCAGCACGTTGCAGGTCCTCGCGACCTCGAGTTCCAGAACGTCGGTGCCGGAGTGTGCCAGTCTCACGACCTCCGAATGCGTGGCGTCCATAACGTTCCTGCCGTTCACCGACATGATGATGTCGCCGACCTCGAGGCCGGAACTCTCCGCCGGCGTGTCCGGCTCGATCGCGGAAACCACGACCGGCTTGAAGCCGTGAATGCGGAATCCGAACTCGCCACCAGCCTCGCGTCTCACGATCACCCTCTTGTCGCTCTCTGCGAAACACGAACGATTTGCGTGTAATTTAAACTTAGAAAAACAATTTCAGTAGGAGTAAAGTTTAAAGATCAAATATTTAAAGGTGTCGCTCTGAGACTTATTCTAAGGTTTTTGTTATTCTCTTTTTTACATTTCTGCGAAGTGTTTTATTTTTGTAATCTGCTTTTCAATGTAAAAGCTTCCTCGCATTTGTACTTTTTCAATTAAAATCGCATTAACGTTTTCTTTATCGCGATTTGACGCGTTGAATATGCAAAAAGCATGCTTAACACATTTTAATCCCTCTCATTCGATATGCTAATCCGTCCCACCGGACGGATTATATATAGAAGAGATAAGCATTTAATACGCGAACAAAGGGAATCGTATGTGAGGTGTGGTAAATTGGTTAAGCGCTCGATAGCCGCCGCCGCCACGTGGTGCGACGGCGTATCGAGCGCGGCCGTCCGTCACGAGAATAGAGTTGCGACACAATTACGTCCACAACGCGAGACACAATCGGCCAGGCAAATCGGTCGCTCTACATGGGAAAAAGGACCGAGGCGGAAGAAGAAGAAGAAGCGTCCGATCGACACCAGAAGAGAGAGAGAGAGCGCGCTAGCGCACAGAGCAACGCAAAAAGGTGTATGCGCTGACGTAGCACTTCAGCGTGCGCTACTAATGTAGTCGAGCATATTTAGGATCCCCTGGTAAGGGAGACCCTTTCTCCCCTCGCTGCATAGACATGACTCGCCTGGCTATCGAGCCACTTTTATTTTTGTGCCGCTAGCAGCGCAAGTCCATTTTAGTCCTCGCTTTGATCATGAACGTGAAACACGTTGGAAAAAGCGCAACTTGATCGCGCGCGTGAAGTTCATCACAACACGCCATCATAAGCACCCTGTCGGGTTTTTTATACACAAACACGCGGGGATGATTGGATGTGTGTGTTACGTGTGTGTCTATTCTAATGTTCAGCGTACGTGTCATCTGTGGATTCTCTGATCCATTTAAATTCGATTAAAATAATGTCACAGCGTCAATAATGACGCGGACGGAAGTGTCAATACGCCGCGCTCATTTTATCAAATGGAGGGGATCCCTGTTTGCGTTATGTGGAACATATCATAAATTTGCGCTCCGATTAATAAAGCAGCCGACACAACGGCTTTTACAACTCTTGGCCGACATTCGATGTTGTCGTCGCGTGTGCGTCTGTACTTTTTTAAATCCCGCGACGGGACACACACGTGGACGGCATCTGCGCGGATATTTATGTCGCTGTTAATTTGGCGCCGCGCGTGCGTTTCATGAATAGAAAACAAACCGTGAATAGAGAGATGGTTGTCTCCAAGCGACAATAACGTTCTTCTCTAGTTAACCTAATGACGTAATTAAACATCCGAGACAAGATCTTCGCGAGTGGTGTTACAAGGATAACCCCCGAACTACTTTGCATCCCTCTCTTCAAAGCGCGGTTTTCGGTGAAAACAAAAGTAACAAAAATAAAAAAAAGTATCCCACGTTACCTGTCGATCTCACGCCGAACTTTGCCAGCGCCTGACCCTCCCTACACCAAACCCGAAGCATGCACTTGAACAGCTCCTCGAGAGCCTGCTTCAGTGTCACGTCTTTGTCCATTTCCGTCGCGCACTCGGAACCCGAGGAGTTGCACACCATCGTCGCTTGTCAAAGGCGATAAAGGACGGGAACGAGAAGCTTCGATAATTTATGTATTATACAGCGGATCAATTCACGCGGTGCTTCCACTTTTCGAGGATAAAATCTATATCACCCGTCTATATCGCACACGCGTCACTTCGCACCCTCTCGAGAAGGGCGCGCGCTCGATAAATTCGACGGATCCGCGAAGACGACGACGTCTCGCGCCGTCGACGGGGCCTCGTGGAATGCGACTCGGCGCCCTGACCCACTGACTGGCCGGCCAAAAGCTACCTTCCTCGAAGTCGCACCGCTCCCCTTCGCCCCGCTGAACCCCGCGTCGCCTACGCCCTCGCGCGCGTGGTTCCGCGCGAGCAATGCGTTCCGCCTCGCGCTTCTTCTCCGTCGGCTTCGCCGGCACAAATCACATCTCTCCCGTCGTCTTCCTTCGCCGCGGCGGGACTCGAACGTCTCGTTGCTCGCCGGGTGGATTATATTTAGACGACGAGTATTACGCAGTGCTTATTTAAAGAGAATCGGGAAGAGAACGTCTCGCGCTCTCTCTCTCTCCCTTCTGTCGACACATCCTTCTCTCTTTTTATCTCTATCTCTCTCCGCGCTTTTTTCTCTTATCGTGACCCCATTCTTTTCTCGCCACTTCGTGCCCCCTCGATCGGTCTTTATATACGCGCGATTTAAATACGCTCGAGTCTTTCCGACGGTTTTCTTTCAGAGATAAAAGCGCGCGACAATATTCTCGTAAATTTGCGATCTCGCCGTAAATCTCGCGCGCGAGAATATTCGCATTTTTATATTATCAAGTGTTTTTGTTCTCCGGATAATTTTTACAGAGATTGTTTCTCTTCCGGAAAATACGCGTCGGGACGCATCTTAAATCTGTGATTCTTAACGTTTTGACGTCTCAGAGCTATTTGTTTATCCTTCCTGTCTCCCGTCTCATTCCTGACATTCTGTTTCCTCTCCCCTCTCGTTCCTCCGGTTCTTTTTTTTTCGCTCCTCTTTCTCTCGCCTTCGTTCGAGATGTTCGCGTTTCTCGGTCCGCTTCCGCTAACTTTCCCACTCGTGGGATTTATCGCGCGAGATGCGCCTTTGCGAGAGACGATTTGGGAACATTCTTCGGCGATGCGCGAATCGACGATGAGAGACGGCTTGTTTCTGCC
Organism: Pseudomyrmex dendroicus; assembly: GCA_014825645.1. Taxonomy (NCBI): domain Eukaryota; kingdom Metazoa; phylum Arthropoda; class Insecta; order Hymenoptera; family Formicidae; genus Pseudomyrmex; species Pseudomyrmex dendroicus. The sequence continues at coordinate 18,560 of QVNZ01018342.1, forward strand.
GCCGCGTCGGACGTCATTCGCCCCCGAATGGGATTTCACGTGGGAGGCAACATCGAATTTTGAATTGCAGTTCGAGAACTTGTCTAACGCAGACGCGAGCGGTTATGGAATTACCGCGCGCCGGAGAGGCTTTAACGAGATCGTAAAGTGCTAATAAAATTAGAACGCGAAAGTAGCTTCATGGGACTTTAAATTGTGATTTTCGAGATAGAAAGAGAGAGAGCGAGTTAGATAGAAAACGACTTCTTTGATCGTTTTTCACTCAAGAAACGGTTTTTTATGCGGAAGGTAGCTTTTATCTCGGCTAATTTTAATCTTTATATATTCTTCTCTCTCTCTCTCTCTCTCTAAGAATTAATAAAGTTATTAAGAATTAAGAAAGTTGCGTAAAAGTAAGACGATTAGTTTAACGATTGTTTTAATGTGAAATTTTGAGACAATTAAATTTTTTCTCGATTCCCCCACGAGCTAACCGACTCACCGAAGCGTTTCGTCTGTATCCTCTTGTAAAATTCGCCGCTGGTTTTCCGATGCACCATTCTGTGCGTGGCCATTTCGTACTTCTTCTTGAAATTCTTCTCGCTCTCCGTGGATTCCGGAGAGTCCCGTCGCTCTCTATGAATACTGTCCGCGATGTCGTCATCGTCTCTGCTGTTCGGTCTCTTCCACACGTGGCTCTCCTCGAGATCGCCGATATAAATCCATTCGCTGCTTGTGTAAGGCTCCACATAAGTGTCTTCATCTTCTCTTCCTGTCGTTAAACACAAACAATAGGTGACGGACACGTTAGTCAACGTCGAACACGTTCGTTGTGTACCGTCAATGCTCGCTTAAATGAAAAATCGAAGGCTTTATTCGAAATTATAAGAAGTTTATTTTTCGAGAATGGAAAATAAACATATCGACAGAAAAAAATATTCAAATTTCACCCTTAGGCAAGCAACTTTTTCGGATCTTATACTACGTACACTGAGGATTGTTGGTTTGAATCAGGCGAACATATTCTCTTGAAATTCTTTTGTCTCTTTTGTTGTTTTTTAATGAAAGAAATTGCTTATTTTATTTAAACTGTATACTTTTAAGCACGTAATAAATATTCAAATTAAAAAAACTAACACAAGTTTCGAACACA
>QVNZ01018344.1:0-12309 GCA_014825645.1 Pseudomyrmex dendroicus
AAGCATTTTTCATTCCGACTAATAGTTTTTACAAACCAATGGAATTACGAAATAATGATAAAACAGGAAGGTTCAGCATCCTCTTAACGCTCTTGTATCTATTTAAATTTTTTAGAGTATATGTTACTCCTATATGAATAGCGGTGAATTTTCTTCTATTCTTTACGTAAAACTAGAGTATCCATACAATTTTCAATACGACACATTAATACATCTTAACATTAGTGATATTGTAGTGACGCAAGGTTGAGTTAGGTTAGGTTTTTAGGAGGGCGCAGTCCCCCCTGCCTACACGCTTACAATACAATGCCGGGACAAAGGGCAAAGTAATCGCTTTTTGGAAGTTTATCTGACAATTCTAGCAAATATGACGGTACAAACGATATTTGTGTCTGACTCTAGACTTTTATGTAGAACTTTTGTGCGTTGTGCGCTGAAACCGAGAGTTGGGTTGTCGTGCAAGCTATAAGACTTTACAAGCGTTGCGCATACGTATAACAGTTCTACTATGCGTTTTACTTTATTCGTGTGATCAGCGCTTATAGAAAGTAGACGAAGCTAGCAATATGATTATATATAATTATGTATGAAAGTATATGATTCAGTTTATGGTCAGTGTCTATCCGTCGATGGAGCCGTAAGCAGGCATGTTGTGCGATTCTAGTTTTACGTAGAGAATAGAAGAAAATGAAGTTTTTTCGTTTTTTGAAAATAAGAACAAAAATTTCAGTTAAGTAAACCATGTGTAGGAACTTTTTTGTAGAGCTTTTTATAACCTTCATTTTTTGTTTATAAATTTTTTCTGTACAATGAAAACTTTCCGAAATAATTAGCAAAAAAGCTTCTACCTTTCAGAGAAGCTGGAAGGCGAAGGGAGAGAGAGGGTTGCGGAAGAAATCCATTTGAGAATCTTATTTTCTAAAACTATAAACTACATATTTGTGCCAAAAATCAGCCGAATCGAAGATAATCGGTTTTCGGAAGTTTATTTCTAATGACATATTTTCAATTGAACATGCTCTGACTTTTGGTTTTTGCAGGTAATCAAAACGTAGCGGAGACAAAGAGAGATACATTTTTATTTTTCCGCATCGCGTAGTTACGGAGTAACCCGAATTTTTATCGGAGCTTTATTTTTCCCCGCGCGCAATGTACGCGGAAATTCGAAATCTGTTTCGTTCACAAAATTTGTTTCGATTTCTTCTACGCGCGCGAATACTCACGCGCGTTACATACTACGCTCCGAGAGAGCACAGCTCTCCGTGTCCAACTTTTATTTTTATTAACTTGTATCACTATTTCGCTCGGTCGCCACTACAAAGCAAATGCAAACAATATTGCTTGGTTCGCGCACATTCCCTCGGTAAATTTTATGTTTGATATCGCGGAATTCTCGATGTCGAAAATCTACCGATATTTGAACAGCGAATGGCGCAGTATATTTTTCCGAAAGTGAAAATTTCAAGTCAAACAAACTGTGTTTACGTATATTTGAGAAACACGATATTCTTCACAATGTAATAAGAATATGATGACTTGCGGTGCACGCAAATTGTTAAGAGATTTAAACATCTCTAAGTGGCAACAGAGACAGCGCTCGATGAATAAATTAATTGTTACACGAGAAAAAAAGATTTGCTAGAAAATTAATTGTCAGCAAGAAAATCAATTATTACAATTAATTATTGGTCAGCAGGAAAAGGCTAACAAACTTGCTAGGCCTATTGAATTTTTTGTATTTTTCAACAAAACGTTTTGTTGATGAAACAGAAAATTCAGTAGATTCAGTAAATTTTTCTTGCAGCCATATAATAGCAAACCTTTTTTTTCCCTGTACACGTATATACACATATATAGTTGTGTAAGAGCGAATGGCACGTGTACTTGGCACTTTGTGTGTGTGTGTGTGTGTGTGTTTTTCTTTTCAAGAAAAGATAAAATAAATCTTTTCTTTAAAAAGATGAAAGAAAAAGTGTCAAGATTTTCGAGATATCACGTTTTTTTCTTTTTTTATTAAGTACAGAGCAACGCTGGTATATGAGTCGCACCTATTGAAAATTAATAATTTATTAAATAATATTTACAACGTTAAAGACAAATGAACCGTACTAATAAAAACTTTATGTGTGTCTTATACGAATACAAAATCTTTATTCTTTGTACCTTAAAAAACCTTTACATTTTTATATACCCTATAAGAATGGGATATACGACTCGTACAAAAATCGTAAACCTCAACACTTTCTTCCAATAACGTCTTCCAGTACTTATTTATGTAAAACACATTAAAATGTTATGCATTAACATTATAACGTGCTTGTAATTTATTCTTTCATCTTTTATTACCTTCTACACTCTTATATCGCAAAATAACTGCTAAACTTTTTATAAACCTTAGTAATTATTTTACGTATTCGTAAAATATGGTTGCGCTACTTATCACGAATCGACTGATGATGGTTTCATTAATAGTAACAATAAAGAGCCAAAATCACAACGCAATAAATACTGCAACATAAAGTCGTGTAAAGTGGTTGCACGAAAATTATTCTCATTTCTTCTATTTTTTCTGACCTATGCGACGTAAAACTCGTCGCGGCCGGAGTTACCTTATGTGCTCGTATGTGTGTGTTTTTGTTTGTGTAGAAGTGAATATGCATATTACATATATATATTATCATGTGAAAAAAAACGTAAGAGTGTAGAATGTAAAGTGGTAAATCATGTTAAGCTTTTTAAATGTAATTTTGTGCATGCGTGTGTGTATGTGTGAAATATGTTTTCTTATTCATCACCTATGCTAAAAGAACAATTTCGTTGCCTTATTTTGAGCTGTTGGTTTGCAACATTTATTATATTACGACATATTGGAAAAGAATATAAAGAATTTTATTATAAAAACTAAAAACAGAATTTAAAATTTTCGAATTTAATATGTATATTTATGTGATTTGATCAAACAATGCTCGCGCATGTCTTTTCATATTTAAGCAGAGAGAAAGAATAATGACAAGGTATTTAGTAACATATTTAGTTGCGACTTTATTACTGTTTTGTAGAAAAAGTTATTTTGTTTGAGAGTAATATGTAGCGAGTTTGTAAGTTTTTCTTCAAACTCTAACAATTTTCAAGACGAAACTATAATTGAAAGAGTTCGAACTACTTAAACATGTGGTTCGACTTGAAGCATTCTTCTCTTTCAAAGGCTTTTCAAAAGTTCATATATGTTTTTTCAAGTTTAAAACAAACTTTGATATAGAGGTGATCATCAATTAATTTCATCTTACAAACCACTGGGGTGATAAAACTTAGATTACAAAAATCACTCTCAAACAAAATGACTTTTTATACAAAGTAATAAACTCACAACCGAATGTTACAATTTGTCATTATTTTTCTTTTAAGCTTATTAAATATAGGGAGACATGGGCAATCCAGATATTATTTTCGAAAACAGCTTTCGAAGATGAGCTGAGTCGAACAACATATTTAAAAACCATGTACATATAAAGCGCGTTTTATTCATTTACGCGCATGAAATTTACGTAATTATAATTTATATCTATAATAAATGATTTATTATAGCAAGATATGCGGATCCTTTTTCTATACTCACGCCACTCAAATGTAACGTTTATTTAATATAACTCTATAAATTGAAATATGAATCTCGTACTGTTATGCCCCGCAGATATATAAGTGCGCTTTCACGTCAAGACGCGCGACGGTAACAACTAATTTATGAGACAGAAATAAATTAGAGATAAAAGACATAAACATGCGTTATACAATTAGATTAATGGGTTTTCGATTCACGTCGTTGTGATAATGATGTTTTTAATAAACAGAGACTCGGATCTTCTTTTGTGGCAAAGTGAACATATTCTATCGTGTAACATCTCTCGACATTTAATAAGGCCGTTACTTAACCGAACAAAAGCTCGCGAAAGCAAAACATTGTTGCCTGCCAACAATGTTTTTTTCGCTTTGTACGCGTCGTTGCGACGTGCGTTACTGTACACGTTATTATTATAAATTACAAGGAACAAAAGGAAAAATGACTATAAGTGTCAGATCCGGTTTTATGTCCTTTGTTCTAAGTTAATTGCTGTTAATCGACATCGCAGTTCAAGTTTAGCTTTAAAGAGTATTATTATTAGTCTGTTATATATTTTTTACGCAATGCTTGTGCAAGTAAAGTTTATAGGAATAAGACTCACTCAAGTCGGCTTCCGCTTCGTCTCTTATCGCTTTACTTTGTTCTCTCATTTTTGATGCCGCGGCTTCCTGTTGCTTAACTCCTTCTTTAATCTCTTCTGCTTTAATCTGTAAGAAGCAAAGTTAAAGTATCTCTGTGTTTTATTATCTTAAAAGTATTTTAGGAAAAATAGTCCTCTTTCAATTCTTTCTCTATCATTCGATGTGTGTCTTATAAAAGAAGAACGACAGAAAGTATTTTCTATGTAACAATAAAAAAAAATTATTGCCAAATTCTCTCTCAAAATAAGTATTTAAAATATGGCAAATTTCAAAACAATTTTTAAAAAAATATTTACAGAAAATATTTGCTGTTAATTGTGTAAGTGTAAAATTGCAATAAATTGCATTTTTTTTGTCTGTAAATGTAAAACTTTTTAACTAACTTGCATTTCTGTTCGGTTAATTGTATTATTTTCCGCGCAACCAAATTTGTCAAAACTTGGCCGACAAAGTATTTGATATTGTTTATTGAAAAAATATATTTTACCGCAGCACAAACGTTTCTCGATTAACCAATTACAAAACGTTATAAAGATTTTAATGAAAATGCCTTTTGACTGCCGTAATGCACTACTCTATTCATTGCGAAATACAAAGCTTCGAGACACAAAGAAATTTCAAGCTAACAAGCTTTGCATTTTAATGAAATCTTACAGGCTTGTATTTAACGCTGCTTCAATTAATATTAACAAGATCGTGAAGAAATAATCTCTCTCTCTCTCTCTCTCTTTCTCTCTCTCTCTCTCTCTCTCTGGGCTAAAGATTTCAGCAATTATCCGTCGAAATTTTGTTACGACCACACACACACACACACACACACTTAGAGATGTTCTTAAATTCCTTCGTGAAATATTCCCGAGATGTTGTAAAATGTCACACCAGAAAGTATACACACGCAAGACAAAGCAGAACTTGAGATCGTGTCTCTCCGAGTATAGAGAAACAGTTTCAGTTTATATTAAAGCTCATCATTAAAATTACAGCTTTTCATCAAGCTGTTTCTTCTGCTAGTTTCTAAATTACAACATTTGTCACGCCGTGAAACTTTTGAAAGACGAGAGACATAAAGCCTTTCTCTTCGACAGTGCTTGATGCTTACAGTGTCCCGAGTAATTTCTCGTATCATCTTCGCTTCATCTTCCGCAGCTTTCTCCAATTCCGGTTTCGTATACCTCAGCACATCCTGCATATCCTTAACTTCTATTTCGGTATTCGCCAATTTGCTTAATCCTGAAAATTCGAGAGGAAATTGCCAAGACTCTACTCCCGTATAATGATTCATGTAAATCAAGTGAAGTCATGAATTTGCATTGTCTTGTGTTTAAAGGACAAGATACTGAATTTTCTTTCCGAAACACACGTTCGGTTCGTCGTTTTCGTAATCGATATCACGATGGGTGATCTCTGAGAAAACAGAACGACCGTGTTTTTTTTGCTCTTACAGAAAACATTCTGTACATTCGCGCACACACGCGCGCACTGTCGATGATTACCGCGCGATACGTAAAATATTTATATAATAAATAACAACTTTCGTTTCGCGCAAATAAGACCGATGTACGCGCAACAAACAAATTTTCGAGAGCAACTATTTCTCAATTATTATGTAAAAGTATTATAGAAGATGAATTTGCAAAAAATTATATTTTTTAACCATATTTTCAAACGAATCTTAAAATAAATTAAAAAAAGAATTTTTCGAATGCATTAATTTCGGTTCGCACAGATTTGGAACGTTCCGTGCGGATATCGTGCAGGAATGTGAAAGTTGAGATTTGATTTCCTGTCTTTTAGCGTTCCGCGAATGATACGAGAGCGACGCGTTCGCGTGGTACGAATCAATATTCCAAATTTACCGCCAACTACGAGCTGCCGTCAGACAGTCGGTGTTAAATTTATATGGACTGGAAAATTATCGATAGCGAGTCGTTCACCTTTGACCGACACAAAATCTATAGCCCCTCGTTTAGCTACGCTAAGCAACGTAAAAACCGATGACGTAAAATAAGATTTGCGAATTTTTAAGCTCCTTAAATGAAGAACCTTTTTAAGCGAAAAATAAGATTCGCGCATATCTCGATCGATCGCGTTAAATATAGTCGCGAATATTGTCGCACAAAATGTCGTTTGTGACGTTTCTTACAAACGTGACAAGCGCATATATTCGTAAAATATCGATGCGCACGTCAACGTCACGCGCATCCGCGATGTTTATTAGCGTTTCGAAGTTCGTTCACCTGCGATCAGTCGAGTGATCGCGGAATATAATTCGTCTTTCTTTCTTTTCAGCAGGTCGCCGTAACATGAGAGCAGCTCCAAGTACGACGTTGGGGTGACGTAGTTGCAACGCTGCAACTCCTGTGGGATAAATTGTATTTTGTTTAGCGCGCGGTAATGCAAGTATTTCGCATACAAACGATATTTCTCGAGCTTTACCTTCAAGAAGCGATCGCTGGCGTCGATGACGCTCGAGTGCATATGTTGACACACTCGCACGATGGATCGCAAAGTTTCGTTCGTAATCGACTCGTCCTTAATATCCGACAGAAGATACATCGCCACGCTCTAAGAGGGGAACAGATTGTAAATTTTTCAATAAATTGCGCGAGCGAGTACTCGACAACACGTGCAATTAAAACGAGCTTCATATCAAACGCGTTTTCCCGTTACGTGTACGAGCTCCTCACCAAGTCGTGTAAAAATTAGAAAATTAATTTACGCGGAGAAATTTCCGCGAAATATATATCGGAAAATATAAAATTTCGCGAAGTTATTAAGCATCGCGCGGTAAGACTCGTATTTACACGTTAGATTTAGCAGCGGCATGTAATTAGATTCTTCTATGTTATCTTCGGTACGTCATACAATCTGATTTTTGCACGAAAACGAACAAATTTTGATCTATTTTTAGTACAAAAATTACGTGGTAGTTTTCCGACAAATTTTCTATGTGATGAAGTATAACAAAAAAAAAAAAAAAAAAAAAAAAAAAAAAAAAAAAAAAAAAAAAGTACTATTGTATTACTTCACAAAATTCGAATTACTTATATACCACACCATTATATAAAAATAATTAATCTTTTCAGTTGGCTTGTAAAAATCTGTTAATTAACTGTCAAGAGCAACACGAGAGATCACGTGTGTGATATAAATGAGTTTTCTAAATGAAAATTGATTACAGACTCTTACGATTATATATTAAGTGAGAGCTTTTTATTCATTATTCTCACTTATACGTTTATGTCAAGACGACTACGTGTTCATTAATCCTGAATTTAATTACGGCGTGAATATTGAACTTTACTTTTAATTATCTTTTCTTCTAAAATATTGCGTGTAAAATTATATAATATATATAATATGTGTGTGTGTGTGTGTATCACATTTGAGACATTTTGAATATTATTATTTTTAAATATTTAGTTTTACATATGTTTGTGACTGTTTTGCGCGTAATATAAAAAATATTAAATAAATATATAAATAAATATATAAATAAATATATAAATATATAAAAAAATATATAAATAAATTTTTTCCTAATAATATATATGTGTATATATATATCTGTCATCAAAGTTTTCTATTACAGATGTGATTACATATTTGAAAAAAATTACTAATGTAAAATTACGTCTATATTAATTATATATTTTTAAATAATTAATATATTCTGATTACTTCTAAGTATTTAAACAAATTTTTCTTATACTAGCAAAGTTTTTCTTATACTAGCAAAAAATGTCATTTTTTGTTGTATTATCGGTTATACAAAAACAATGCAGCGAATTGTTCGGATTTTACACATACATTCTTCGTAACCTTATAAGAGTATATTTTTCGATTATATGCTAACATTATTTAAGGAATTACAATATAATAATCGTCATAAGTATTTTTTTTATAAGAATGAAAAATTGCGACTTTAATATTGAATATTTCAAAAATAGACAAATGACATAAAATTACAGAAAAATAACAAAATTCTATCTACCTAAATGTCCATCATTAAAAATATTGTAATTACAAACAGATTTGTGATAAGGTTTGTAGCATTTTGAGTTCAGTGAATAAATTCTTTAATAGAATTTTTGTAACATTTTGCGCACACACGCGCGCTCGCGTAATAAATATTAAAACCTTTATGTATATCTGTTTTCAATTGCGACGAAACAAGTTTGCTACTTTTCAGTTTATATTGAAACTCGCACGTGTATATATAATATGTATACGATTTGTTATTTTGTGTCGTATATATATATACATACCTCGAGCGCGGTATCTGGCCAGAGACAAAACCAATCAATCGTGCAGCAATTTACTAGAGCCGGGAATTGTCTGATGCGAGCGCGAAATGTATCGCCGATCGGACTGGAAAGGTGAGGATACAAAATTAATTCTATAATACAATTCACATGTGAGACACGCGGTAAAATTGCTTCATAGATCTCTTGCGCGCTACAAATAGCTACGCTGAAAGAGACAGATTGCGCACATTTTGTGTTATCAACGTTTTGTAAAAAAAAAAAAAAAAAAAAAATCCTTCCATTAATACGCCCAAGAGTAATAGTTTTAATGTTGCTCTACGACGTTAATTGAGAAATTAGATACGCTCAATTAAACTTTCCAGACAATCCGGAGGTTTAATAGCTTTTTTCGAGCGTAAAATTTTTTTTATTATTGCGCAATCTTATTTCTCTTCTCTCTTGTTCAGAAAATATGATAAAAAAAAAAAAAAAAAAAAAAAAAAAAAAAACAAATGGTGCACATCAGTGTTCTCAAATGGACGATTGGGCGAAGAATAAGTCGTCATAAAGTGCGGTGTATTAGGGACGAAGCCTCACGACGATTATCGGCGATTGAAATATCAATCAATATCACGAACAATTTGCTCGTTTTTTGTTGAAAAATTGTAAAATTTAATAAATCGAATGAAATTCGCGTATACCGGATGGTTGCTTTCGGCTAACAGAAGCTAACGGACTAAACTCCGTTTCTCGATCAATAATCCGAATAAAGGGATTCCAGTAATTCTTGTTGTTTGGGGCTTTTCCATCACTCTTTTATCTTTACTCGCCCAATTCCGCGATTAACTTTGTGATTACGTTTCACGTTGTTTTGATCAAATTTAATTCTTAACGCGATATATTGCTCGTGAAAGATTATTTCCAAGAGATAAATAACAAGATTGATGAGTTTGTACGTTACACGTTCAATTGAAAGTAACGTGCGTTATTTGCATATTTGAATTTACATATACATTGTAATTTAATTTACATGCATTATTGTTTCGTGCAACTTCATACACTCGATGTGTTGCATAATAAAAGATGACGTTTTAAAGTGGCTCTCGGATTATTAAAAGCAGATCCAAAGTTTTATCTTAGTTTTACTTTCGAGATAAAGAAAGAGAGAGAGATCTCTCTGCAAACTTTTCGCTAATACAAATTTGAAAAGAGTGATAAGAGGATTTAGAATTACGTAGTGTAGTGTGCAATCTGTGTTTCAAAACTCGGGTTTGCGTTTACATTTGCGTTTTGAATTAACTCGGAATCGCTCTTGGAGCACTTACAATATTTCACGCAAACTTATGCAACAACGTAAATAAATCGTTCCTCTCTTTCTCTCTCTCTTTCTCTCCCGTCCAATTATAAACATGTGTACGCGCGCGCGCACATGTTTCTATCTATAGAAACTGCAATTAATCAACTGTATGGAATGGAAAGTGTAATTCTATTTTTTTTTTTTTTACCAAGTTTATTAGACACTCTATTCGGGATCGCATTTTACACATGAATATAAATTTTATTCGATTGCAGTTAACTGTCATCGCTCAAAATCTATCGATCCGTTTTTACGCGGCAACACGCGACGAGATTAATGACGCTATTAAAATTCGCGTGACCAATAACACGTCATCGTAAACATACCAAAAATCTCGCAGGTGAATCTTTACGTGATTCTCATTGTCATTCCGTGACAAACGATAATACAGTGTTGCGTGACTTCTATTAGTCCTGTTCGTGTAGAAAAAAATTTTTTTGCGGAAAGTTCATAACTTTTTTTTTGTATTTTATTCAAAAATATGTTTAGACGTTGCAATTTCTCACGGCGTTTTTCGAAACGTTGTATAATTAAGCGATTATGAAACTCGCGAGGAAAATCGCGGTAAGTTCTCTGTCGAGAGACGCCGGAATGATACCGCGCTTCTGTCTCAATTTTTCGGATGAGAAATACCTCATTGTGAGAACAGCGTGTAGGTTGTTCCTGACCGTCTTCAAATAAGCGGAGAAAAGATTGCTCCTATTGATCTGCAGCCCGGCCTCTTGTACTGGCGTTCGCATCGCCCGATATATTTTGTCCACTTCATCAGCTTGATATATGTTCGGAACGTTCCTGCTATTCAAGATGTTGTTTAGATCTTCCAGCATGGAGTCATCTTTTATCTAGAGAAAACGTATAATTTCGTATTGAACGGCGCGCACGACGAGGAGCGACATAATTGCTACAAGATACGAGAGACAAAGTATGAAAGACAGAGAAGTTGTTAACGAGGGTGTCGTATTAAATAACAATTATAATATAATTATAATATATAATTATAATATATTACGTATTCTTGAATATTGCAGGGAAAAAATGGTAATTGATATAATTATACGAAATTGTATACGATCGACCGCGTATACATAGTCAAATCTGAAATTTGATTCGCGCGACTCGGTATTCAACGAAAATCTATACCTGCGTGTCAGAAAAGAGAAAGACAATCGATTGGTTTTGCAATCCCGCTCTCAACATTAAATTCTTGATGTCATCTCGCCAGTCAGAGATCGTGTAAGATTTGTTGATCTCTATTTGAACGCAGACGTGCTCTTGGATGTGCGATGAAAGTTTCGTCAAACTTCGACGTCCTTGTGGATGGAAATAGAAATGATCAAGAGACACGGTAGCGCTAAGTTCATGCACAGCTAAGTGGCGTTAATTTATTTAACGCGTTTTGCATTATTAACATACGCAACTCATAGGTAATGAATACAAGCTCTCGAAAGCCGTCGATATTAATTCATTATAAAATGACACGGAAAAACAAGGTTTGCTATTACGACGGCCAGCAAGAAAAATTTGCTGATCGCTGAATTGTTTGTCTCGACTAACGAAATGTTTTACTGGCAAGGCAACAAATTTGACTTGGTAAATTTTTTTGCTGACGATGATAGTAACTCCTCTTGTTATTCTGGCAAAAATTTTTTCCGCGAAACAAAAAGTCGATGGCACTTATTTAGAGCGAATAAAATATTCGAGAAGACAGGGAGAACAAAAAAGAAAAAAATAAAATACCAAATTTAATAATTTAAAATTTGTAAAAAGAACGTACATATAACTTTTATGAAGTTTTAGTCTTATTCGCAGAGAGAGAATGTACCTGAGCCGCTCATTCCTAACAACAAAGCGTTTCCTCCAGGTTGTCGAAGAATTCGCATAATTCTACAAATGTGGCTTATTGCGTCCTCAAAAAGCACTATTCGCATCGGAGACATTGTTGTCATATTATAGTCGTACAAGAAGTCAAGTAAAACTTGTTCCATCTATAAATATTGTTTACGTACACACATACGTACGTTCTATTTTTACATCAAATAATAACTTAATTACATTCAATAATAAATAAATAAATAAATAAATAAAAATTAAATTGCAGTAATTTATTTAAATCAAATAATAATTTTATTCTATTTTTACGTTAACCCTTTTATGGACAGACAGATCTCAAAAATAACCTCCTAATTGGACAGATTGGGTCTGTGGGACTCGCACGACTTTAAAATCGAATATCTCCGCAAAAAAACAATATTTTTTCAATTTTGTTTTTTTTTTTAATCGAAAGATTTGAAAGGTTGAACGATTCTGTGTCGATAAAAAAATTGAAAAAAATCTTTAATAGTTTCGAAGATATAAGCATTTAATCTGATATTTGATGCTTTCGCGGTGTGTTGTATTAACATACAAAGATGTTTTTCGGGTTTGAACCGCGTTAGTGTCATTTTT
>QVNZ01018378.1:0-13293 GCA_014825645.1 Pseudomyrmex dendroicus
AACTGATTTCCTTCTCCTTCTTTCTCTCAAAAGAGAGTTTTGTTTCTTACAAATTAATAAAAAATATTTAGTTATACGATTGAATTACAATTACGATATTCATGAATACAGATGTTGCGAGCACACTTTGTAAAAAATTGCTTGCAATATCGTTGCAAAGGTAGATACATTCTTTTCTAAAGCACCGACCACTGTACGACGCTTGAAGACCAATTAAGAAAAAAGTGAATCGTTAAACAGGTCGTTTCAGCGCCTATTAAATTCAAAGAGACACTCGACACGTTGCATCATTCTTTATCGTCGCAACCAATTATTACGGTTACATCATTATTATTTCGCAACAAGGAATTTTTATATATCCTCACGTCTTCGGTACCTACTTTCTGATCTTTTTTTTTTCACACAATATTTACTCTATCGATTAATCAAATGTCTCATTGCATTCTAGAAGAATGATTACACTTTGCGTGATTTTGCAAATGAAAGACAACGAAGAGAAAGAATGTTTCTCTCCAAAAGTGTCTTAGAACATCTGACGCGGAAGTTCATACCTCTTACATTATCATCGCCCCACTACAGCGAGCACTTCAGTCTGGTTAACTTTTTAACTAGTTGCAAATTAAAATTTAACTCCACTGTATCCACTTTCTCGCCTCTTATTCACCGCGGTTCGGCGCTTTCTGACACCATAACTCGGTAAAATGTTTTCAGAGGATTGCTCAAAAGGATACTGTCGCACAAAGGATACAAAAGATAGTTGAAAAAATTTCTAAAATCGTTTACACCTTTTCTTTCCTCCTTCTCTTTTTCTATCTTATAAGTTTCTATCTCGAGTTCTTCGTTCTTCACACGTCTGTTTCAATCGATTCTCTCATTATTCTTCTCCGAAGTTTAACATACAAAAAATTAGTAAATGTGACACGCAGAAAAATGCGCGCTTTAATTTAATTTACCATATAAGAGAGACAAATGTTGTTTCTTTTTGCGCTCGAGACAGCGAAACTGCCGACAGGTCGAGATTGCACTTTTTTCTGGAAAAATGCACCGCTAGAGAAGAAAGAAAACAAGGTTTTTCTTTTTCACTCACGGCACGGATATATTCTCATAATCTGCATTCCAAGGTCGCAGACTTAATGTCAGGGAAAACCGTTAGAGATAGACGAGACGACAGCTTAGAAGTTTCACGAATGTTTGAGGAACTTTAAATTAAAAGAATCTCATTCGGCAAAATATCTTCGGAATTTTTATTCGACGCATTTTATTGTGCAAAAGTTTTTGACGAACAGAAAATTTGTCTCGAAATTAGAAAAATTCACGAAAGACAATTCACAAGCAATATTATTATGGTGCTTGCAAAACTGTTTTTTGTAATATCTTTATTATACTTATAAAAGCAACAAAATACTCGGGACGTCAAGTGTACGATAAACACACAATTAATTTGCGATAAATTTTCCGAACAGTATATTATAAAAAAGTTATATTTCGCTTAGCAGAAAGTAACGAGTTTAAAGCAACTGCGTGATAACTATAAGATGAAATTTCGCGAACGTGCAAAAGTTCGCGTGCTCGTGATTGTAATTATTCGATTTCCGCGACGATGACGAAGTTTCGCCGTCACGAAACGCGCTCGAGTTCGCTCCGGGAAAAAACGGTAACTATGAACGAGTGTCTTTTTTTTTCTCGCGCTACTCGAAGCTTGCGGTAACAGAAATATACATAAACTGAGGGAAGATACATTATGATAAATAATGCATAAATATACATAAGTATCAGAAGCGGTGGAAAAGTTCGGAACCTTTACAAGAAATCTTATAAAGACTTTTACGAGAAAAGTTCCGTTGCGTTCTCGCGATATTGGAACGTAGATGCGCGCGCGAGAAACGTTCAAAACGCACACGTATACACGCCGAGCTACACCGACACGTGTTGTAAAAAGAAGAGACCGTCGCCTATGATCAATGCGCGAGCACATTTACATCACAATGCGAAATCGACGCGCGTAGCTTAATTTCGCATAGTCGGAGAATTTCGCGACGTCGATACTCTTCATAATTCGGCTGAATTATTCATCGGCCGCTTTAATCTGTGTCCCGGATTTTAATAATGAACGGGGCATAGAAAGAAAGAGAGAGAGAGAGAGAGAAAGAGAGATAGATAGATAGATAAAGAGAGTCATGCGGAGTGGAAGATATTTCTCGACGCATTAATGAATCGCGGATTATATTTGACAAATGAAGCGAGCGCCACTTACTTCGATATAAATGTATGAATCGGTAACCGGGATATCATTTTCATTCATAAGCAAAATTTTTTAATTTTTTGAAGATTATCTGACGAACGGAGCCTGCTAGAGTTTGAATAAAAAAGTTTGTTATTATCTGTTCAAATATTGTAAGTTTATACACGAATCGGTAGATATGAAATAGTGTATAAGAGTCAGCGAAAATAATTGTTGTTGCCGGTTTTTTTTATAATTGTTGCAAAATTTCAAAGCGCAAATTGTCGATCATATACAAGATCTTCTTAATCAGATGTTACACTTTTGTTATTAATTCGTTGAATAAAAATCTCAAGTAATACGTATCTGAAAACTTTTTGTTACTCGTGTTTTAACACGCGCGAAAAGAGCGCGCTGAAAGAAGAGATGCATACGATTACATCGGCTTATGCATTTTTCTTTATTTTCTCTATGCTCGACGAGGTCGCAAGGCGCGCAAAGAGACTAACGAAGCGGCGTCCTCCAAACCGGACTGTAATTTTATTCGCAATTCCGCGGCGCGTTGAGAGACTCGTAACAAGTGCAACGGTGCGGCGCGTTCGCATCTTCAAAAAAAAAAATCATTTCGCGCCGAGGCGACACTACACACGACGACGACGACGACTCTATGCAACGGCGGCGATGCAGCACGGATGCGCGAGCATAAGAGCGCGTCGTTGCGAACAAGTAGGACGGATTTTGCCGAGAGAGCCGAGAGAGAGAAGAGAGCGTGGCGTGAGAGTGCAGAGCGGCCGAGTGCAGCTCTCTCGCCACGGGCCGGGCGCGCGAGACGAACAAATTGCACGTTCCCAGTCTCGTTAAAACAATGTCGCCGTGTAAAAGGTGCGGGGAGGTAAAGGGAAAGAGCGGGACGAGAGAGGATAGGTAGGTGGAAAACGACATGAAGGGGTGCAGATGCGCGGAGGGAAAAAGAGGCGTGAGCGGAGAGACACGAGCTAGGTGACTGCTGCAGCTTTCACAGCGCGAAGCAGTGTTCAGGTGGAAAGAGCTCTTCGCTCGTTAGCATTTAATTGAGAACCTCGTGAGAGGGGCGGGAGAGAGAGAGAGAGAGAGAGACAGAGTATCCTGGGTTCCCCCTGCAGGTCTCCCTCGTTGTAACGACCGGTCGACGACGGGCTCGTTTAAATATTTTAATAATCTCTTGTATCGCGAATGGCGATTCGAATATTTAGCGATGCCGCGATACTCCAGGATGACGGGGAGGATACCTCTCTTTGCCGCTGCCGTTCGAAATATGTATGAAACGCGGGTTCGTAAAACCCGGCGGAGACCGAATAGTATAGCGGAGAAAAGGTCTTTTTCCGCGACGGTAAAGAATTTTGTCGAACAATTAAGTCAGTATTAATTGAGGCTCGAGTGTGAAGTTATGGTCTGAGTCGAGAGGAAGCATAAAAGCAGTTCTGCTTTTGTGCGAGATATTAAAATTTATATTTCAAGCAAAATTCGAAACATTTAAGAGGGTTGTGACGTAGAAAAACGCTTAAGATATTGTTTTTCACTGTTGTTAATCGAGAATATATTTCCCTTTTGAGTGTGATTAAAATGAGAACAGTTCCGTGATTTTTTTGAACCAAAAGTTTACAGACCGCATTGTGTCGTAAGAATAAGATCGATATACATTAAAACCGTATATAAATACTATATTATTCTATAAATTTATTAACGATAAAAAAATAACATAATATGTAAAGCTTGTACAGGATAGTATATATTTTATATAAAATATTGAAATATGAACATATCGATATTTATGTGCCGGACCAGCGCACCGTCCGGTGTCACACGTACACACGTGTCGCGATTGATAAACGACAGAAGAGGAAAAAATAAGGTTTTCCCCGATTAGTCGCATCGTTGACTCGATCGACCTGACCTCCATTACCACCACTAACTAGGCCGTTGTAACAAGCAACGTTGTATTGATTTGCATCGGTCTTTGAATTTTCCGGTCTAGTGGAATGTGCTATTTAGCCGAGCGCTATGAGATCGGAAATTTTTCCGACTACGAATTTCTAAACACGATTTTCAATTTGAAAAGTGCTTTCGAAGAAGCAACTTCAAAATCCTATTCAAAACATTTGTAACGATTTTTGACTCTCATTAGCAAGACATCTACAAATGTTTCAAAATCAGGAGACAATATCGAGAATTTCGAGCAAAAAGTTGTTTCCCACTCAAATGTGAACTCTAAAGTTCGTAAAATCTTGTAAATTATAAGATCACGTAATCGTGTTTGATTAAACATGTAATAACAATAATCATCGATTTTGCTTCGCACGCACTTTCATTCTTGAAAATCTAATTTATTCAAATCAAAACTACTACATGCAAAAATTCCAGACCGCTATCAGGTTTTAAGAAGTATCGGGAACCCGATAGAATTATTCTACGAACGCGTTATCACCATAATTCGCCGATCTTTATGCGGCTCTTTTTCTCGGAGTATCTTCCAGGAAATCGAAATATTCCAATAATCCGCATCTCCGGAGTTCCGGCTATGCGAGGAAAGTTTGTCGCAGACTTCTATGACGAGTAAATAGCGTCGGTTATTAAAAGGATATTTACATACATGTCGAGGAAAGAGAGAGAGAGAGAGAGAGAGAAAGAGAGAGAGAGAGACGGGCTTCTCAAACGATCCCGAGAGTATGCCATAAAAATGTCCTTACGCGATACCACCGCCGTCAGAAATGCTTCCTTTGACCTTTGATGGTGCAACCCGACCTGCGGGCGCCGTTAGCCAAGCGACTTTGTGACCTTGTCTTCATCAGCTCTCTCTCTCTCTCTCTCTCTCTCTCTCTCTCTCTCTCTCTCTTTCTTTTCTCGCAAGAACCTTTTGCAGGTCCGGTGCTCTCTGACAAATCAACGTTCGTCCAGGTTTATTAGTTCCAACCGGTGTACACTCGCGTAACTCATGCAGTTAATTAGCTCATGCAGATACATGGTTCGATCATCGGCAAATATCGATGCACGGCATTAGCCGGTTCTCTCTCGCTTAGGGGATTTTATTTGTGGTATGGCTTACATGTGTACATGTGTAACATGTACACGCCGGACTGGCGAATCTTTGGCGTGCCGATATACCTGGTGGTATTTGCTGGTTGTTCAAACCCTCTGTATTTTCCTTTTCCCTCCCGTTCATGCTGCAATCTCGGTCATTTTTCCGTAGTCGAAGCGCAGTCTCGTCGCGCGACGAGACACACGTGAACGTTCGAATATGTCGGCGAACTAACATGAAGTGAAGAGGGATACACGAAAGGAATTTCACTATACAGTAGAACGGGAAACCTCCGCGAGGAATACAACCGCGGAAATGCACAAATAATACGACCATTGCAAAACAGGCAGCCCGATAACATCGCGAACACGGCGACAAGAGACGTCGCGCGGCCACGGTAGCAAAATTGCAAGCAAGATATCTACTATCTGCGAAGTCGTCAATCGGGCGATGCGCCAAGTGTAGTTACAAGCGTTGCAGATTTGAATTATACCTGTACCTCTTGTACACAAATAGGATATACATATTAAAAAAAAAAAAAAAAAAAATTAGTTTAATTAAAGAAAATTTTTTCTCGATCATTTTTTTTTAAATAACAGTGTTTTAAAATGAAGATTGCACCGTTTGCTGAAAACTTCTAAATGCACATATATATTTGGTCTTTTTTTGGAACGTTTTCCGTTAATCTCGCTGACATACCGTGTAATGTAAAAGAGAGTCGGTCTGCCAGGAAAGTCGTTGGTATCGGAACGTTTTTCTCGACTCGGCCGGTATCGGCGAGCAAATTCAACGGCGAATAATATATCTTTGCAATGGCCGTTGTTACGCGGAGTCGCCGTGTAACATCGATCCGCCGCACTTAACGTCCCCGGACGCGTGAAACGCGCCGCACGAAAATTCGATTCCCGCGCGATACAAATCTTCCGGAAACGCAACTCCTCGTTCAGCGCGAGCAGATACACATGCCGTTCGGCGCCAACGGCGTTCTTTTCAAATACCAGATATAGTTCTAACGAATTCGACACACACGCGAAAATCGCCTCCGGGAACGGGAAATTAAATTCGTAAATAACTTCATAACAATAGACACAAATCTCGTGCAAATGTTCTCGCGAGAAAACAAATTAACTACAAATGAACACCGGCGCCGCCATTGAAAACTGATAAAATACAATTTGAACGAAATGCCCTTTCAAAGTGTATTGCATTGTCTTTTAAGTTTATTTGCGCGTATACGCTCGCAGTTTTACGTTTGAACAAGCGAAATGTAAACATTTCCGTTGAAGATCCTGAAACTCGATCAAGTGTTTCGAGAATCTAAGAATACAGAAAAGAAAAGAGCCATATCTCAAGAATCTTCCGCGCAAAAGGATACAAGATACTTCGATACGTTTTTCGATCACGCGATCAGGAAAGGACGCGTGAGTCTCTCCTTCCGTCTTCCGCTCCTTAAAGTGTTCCCGCGCAGCGGCGAATAGCCGGCTACACGGTTTCACCATTATCGGGTGTTTACGAGGACGACGACGAGGGGTGTAGCACGAGGCACACACGAGGACGACGGGGGTCGCATCGCCGCCGGTGGAGATCGCATCGGCCGCTCCGCATAATAACTAGCTACCGCGCATTTACATTTTAATACGGCCGCTCTGCATAGCGGATAAAAGCTATATACCTATCGCGGATAGAATCATCCGCCGCTATCCCTTCGTCGTCATCGACGACACCGTCGTTGCGACGATATACGCGTTCCGTTACTCGGCTTCCGTTGAAACAATTCAACCGCGATGTATCATTCTGTCCTGGCTTAGAATAGATCGCTCTTCTTTATTCTCAGATCTTTTCTGAATGATAAAATACACTTTCGAACGGTAATAAAAATTTAGTAGAACATAAATATAAATAATCGCGTTTACTCTATTATCATTATACTAATTTAAAGAGAATATGTCAAAGCGCGAAATTGTCTTTTTAACATATAAATATATACTAATTTTCAAACAAATTGCAGTCAATCGAACCGTGAAACATTCGTAATTTTGTTTGTAGCGCGTGAAACGGTGTGTCATATTTGTCTGTAAGAGATAATTAACGAATAAACAAATTGCAATTCTTAATTCGTTAATTCATCGAATACATTTCATGTTGCACGTAGCTCTTCAAGAGGTTTTTTTTACAGATGTATAGGTTTTTTTTTTTTTTTTCGTTAAAACGCGGGAATTAAATATCGAAATCGTATCATCCGGCCCGATTTCGGAAATTTTGACCGCGCGGAAATGGATGTAAAATGGATAATATTAACAACACCCCACGTGCGCTCGCTGGATGAAAATTTAAAATCCGAAATGATTCTCCACCGTGACAATAGGCTAACTGCGGTGCGTTATTGAATCTCGAAGTGATACAAATTCTCGGTAAATTTTCACGAATCCACTTTCTCTCGACGCAATTTGTTATCTGGAATTGGTTCACTCCCGGAGATTTTCAGTGGCGTCACCGTGTAGCGATCGTGGATGTCGAGGGTGCGAAACTTCGAAAGGTGCCGCGTGTATTGTAGCGTGGAATCTGAAAAGCCGGCTAGATATCCATTAAGATAATGCCGGGCCATCTTTAACGGGCGAATCAGAATGTCGACAACAACGGGGGAAGGCTGGCAGGGGTTGGTGCTCGGGGAATGACGAAGCAAGAAACACGGCCGCGTCGTTTCGCCGCCGTGGTTTACGAGTTTCCTCCCCCGTAGTGTCCCAAACGCAATTTTGCGAGCGGATAGGCCGTGAAAAACGTTCTGGCGAAACACGACCGTTATTTATATCGATACCATCTGAGAAGACGGCACACATCTAATCAGAGAACTGAATAGTATTGAAACTTCGTTTTATCCTCTTTATTTTTGTTTTGATTACACGTTCGACTGTACGAATTTTATACATGTAAAACGAATCGGTAATATTTATCGATGTTCTTTATTTAATTATTCGAATTTAAACATTTATACTGCAGCATGTTCATAGAATTTATGAGACAATGCGTATGCGCTACAATATATTAGTGAACAATTAAAAGCGCGCGTATGTAAAATTTCGATATTCAGACGGGATATTCGATTTCACACAGGTGTGTGTGTGTGTGTGTGCAATTGGCGTGAGCAGAACTAATTGGCATCTGATTTATTACATGCCGAGAAAATGCGATAATAATAAAAATAAGATATCAAAAGTAGCACGTCATTATCGAAACGCATTCAGCTTTTTTCACGCTTCGAGGAGGAGATTCATCGCTGATTCCGCATAATGACACATTTCCAGAACGATCAATTTAAGATCAATTAAATGAATTCTTGCTCACGACAGTTGATGCTGGTTTTTATGCGACACAAATTTTTTTTATAATAAATATTTTAACAGATAATTACTGTTTCGAAGTTTACATATGCATAGTCTCTCCCTTTATGTGCCTCTCGCACGCGAAACAATGTTCGCTTATCCGACGAGTCTATAACCAGATGTGGCTCATGTTGGAGCGTTGATATCGGGATAGGAAAATGGACGAGAGCCTCTGCGAACGCGTCGTCCTCATGTTCGCACATATATAACGGTGATATATTAGATAGGGAATTCGCGGCTTGAGACTCGGCCGCGCCACACGTCTCCAGTCGAATCCATAAAAATCTTCGATCCGCTCCCTTTGCGTTTCCGTCTAATCTTTTCGAGAACGTCATAAATTTTGACTCATTTACCGCCGCGATTTTTCCGGGATTTCTACGATTTCGCGGGGAAACACCGCCGCGAAAGCATCATTCGCCGTAAAAGCGCGCGTTCGAGCGATGTGAGTGCCTTCGCGAAATAAAACGTGAGAGTTCGAAAGAAATAAAAGAGGGTAATTTTTTTAGCATTTTTTAAGGGCTCTTGAGTTAAATTAAACTAATTCTGAGTGAATTATTTCGTAATAATTCACGAAATTATGTAATCACGTCATATGCGGCGAGAAATAATCTATTGTGTTATTCCGTACTGTTTAAAGTTTTTTCTTCTATTTTTTTTTCTTTTTTTTTCTTAATAAAGAAGTTTTGTTTCTTAACGGCATAATAAACTTCGAAGAGAGTAATAAATGCTGAAGGAAAGTATACATTTATAGGAATAAAATATCCATTTTTAACAGACGTCAGAGTATCTGATGTCAATAGAGAAAGCGCGAACAGCGCTCTACGTGGAATAAGAAAACACGTTATTTAATCGGAATGTCAGGAAAAGCGAATGCATCGGATATCGACAGGGAATCAATTCTGAATGTACAATTCAATCAAGGCCAATCGTTTCCGGCTCGCGGTATTATAGGCAAGAAGGTTGTCGGACTCATTTTTCCGTCTGACGTTTCACTTGACTCAGAAGGATATGATATCGTTTCGTTTATTTCTCCCCGTATGAATTCTGCAACCATCCCCTTGTTTCGCGCTGATCTTAATTTCATTTACGGTAAAAATGCCCGAAACGCGAAGTTGCGCTTTGCCGCGCGGCGGAAATAAATTGGTGCAATTACATTACATCCGCTAATTTGTTTTGGTCTTTTGCAATGTGACAGAAGACTGGCACTCTCGGCTCGGCGCGGCGAAATACGGCGAGTTGAGGAAGAAAGGCGGAAGCGAAGCAACAGCCATTTTCATTACCGACTTCCCGAGGCTCGTTAACGTTTTACGATGCGTATAACAAACTTAGTTCTAAATGTTTGAACACGTTCATCGAAATATCGACGTCACATACCTATTGCAACGCGAGCTTTACGATTTTTGCTATCTCGCGTCCTTTTTTTTTTTCAAGTTTCTTTTAGAATAAGTAAAAATATTTTTCATCCTAAAAATGATAAAACTACTAATTTAATTGATATACTATTTAATTTACAGGATTTTGCCCATCGCAATACGTCAGTCGGCAGTTGTTCGGATAACGGAGGCGCAAATAGAGAGGGAGTGAACTGCAGTAGAAGCGTCCGACGCCATGCGTGGCTTTCGAACAAAAATATTGGTCCGCTGGTAGTGAGTTATATGACGGTAAGGTATTATTCCGCGGTAAGGGATGGCGCGGCAGCAATCTGATTCCGTTATCTATGCGCCGTATCCGTGGATTCCGCCGTGAAAATAACAGTCCGAAGAAATAACGTATTCGGAGAACTGGAAGACTCGACGTTCGCACGTACATACGCCGTGTGGTTTTCCATCGTTCCGATGCTCTTCCCTGCTTTCGTTGCTGTCGCGCAAGCGAAAGGAAGACGGAAGAGGATGCGACACGAAAAGTTTCGAGCGGTGGAAAAAGAAACGCAACGACTCATGCATATGCAAAAAATTTCCCGAATTTAAAATGCAGTCTGAAAACTCCTCCGAGTCGATAATAGCGGCAAGAAACGAATAATTATTATTAATTGCATCGAAAATACGAGTTTGATTAT
The DNA here is from genome assembly GCA_014825645.1 of Pseudomyrmex dendroicus. Lineage (NCBI taxonomy): Eukaryota > Metazoa > Arthropoda > Insecta > Hymenoptera > Formicidae > Pseudomyrmex > Pseudomyrmex dendroicus. The sequence goes on from QVNZ01018378.1 coordinate 10,713, forward strand.
TCGTTTGAACGCAGAATGTAAACGAGTTATCGCAATATGTAACGTTGTACGTATGATGATGTTGTTATGTACTTTTTTGATTATGTTAATAATTGACAAGTAATCTACTTATAAAGCGTCGATAATAAAAAAATAATAAAAGAGTTTATTAAATATCTTATTAAAATCAAAATCAAAGATTCTCTTTCTATTTTTATTCTGTATTTAATGTCGATCGTTCTGTGAAAACATCATTTTCCATAAAAAAAAAAAAAAAAAAAAAAAAAAAAGCTCGGCTATTAATGCCCGCAAATTATAAATAATGTCGCTACCGGCCACAAATCAACGTTTGCGGTAATACCGTCGGGGTTTTCGACTCGCTGGAGGATTAAGCGCCTTGCCGAGAGACGCCGACCTGCTGCCAGAGAGAAGACGATAGAGAATGGGAAAAGGAAACGGGAGGAACTTTGCGATCGAAGACTGAAGCCCACGGGGTGGATTTCTGCATTAAGCTCCATTGAAAGAAAGGTAATGTTTCGTGGGAATGTTTCATCGAATCGATGTAGGTCGCGCAGGCGATGCCGATATCGTCTTACTAACCGCTCTCGCCGTAACGGCACAATTGCAAGGAACAAAAAAAATATATATATATATTTCCGATAAAGTTTCAGCCATTAGACGGCATCCGAGAGTGTCTCGGTCGTCGTCGCCGCCACCGCCGCCGTGTTTCTCCTCCCGCCAATCGCAATTTCGTTCGCAAGATCGAATTTTACGGGTCTCGCGATCGAGTAATAATAACCCGCTGCGATAGCGCACTGTGTATCCTTGAAATATTTTCCCAGTCATAATCACGCGCCGTTATTTCGCTCGCGATACGGCAGCACGCGCGCGTATCGATTTTATATATATATCTTAAAAAGATATATACACCAATAAATAATGCTTGTAACTTATATAGTTGAAATTAATTAAACCAGCCGAGCGTTCCGCGAAAATTCCACGACAGATTTTACTTGCGCGCGTTTATATTACATGTACATGAATATTTGTTATGCAAAATAAAACCAACCCACCAATCTTTTGTCAACTAATTGATAAATAAATTGTAATATTTTGCCCAGAGAAATAAATATATAATATTTTATAATAATGTCGATTGTGTTTTATTTTCGAAACTCGTTTACCAATCCGAGCAGCAAATACGAAGAAAACCTGTAACTTTGTCTTTGATATTATACAGACGTCTCCAGCATCTCTTTAACTGAATTGTCACGTGTGTTTGTACAAATTCTCTGTAAACAGATACGAGAAGAACAGGTCGAACGATAAGATCTGTCCGGTATCGTTCGAAGAAAATTAGAGATCACGGAGGGTGGTTTTCCGGGGGTAAAACTCGGCAGATAGATCGTCCGGGAAGTAACATGACTGATTCCTGCAATTACGCCTGGACGACCTTCGAGAGGTCTTTCAGATACCAATAAGTCTAGAGAAGACTCGATCTCGGAGAGGAGAGGAAATAGGACGAAGTCTGAGAGATGTTCGAGCGATGCCAAGGCCCGATAACGTGTACGTCTCTCCGCAGCGGAGTCTTGTTGTCTTCTTCGGGTCGACGCCGTCGTCGCTACACGTTAGAGCAACCATGGTAAGGCAGACGAACCGTCAAACAGATTAAAATCAAGAAAGGGAGAGGAAAAGGAACGGTGACAAGGGGAATAAAGGGGGGAACCAGACTTCTATTTTCTCTCGCAGTGTACGCGCAGGGGAGTAAAAGTACTGCAGCCAGATCTGAAATGAAAATCTGCGGAGGGTTCGCGGGATAATTTGGTGGAAGGACAAGAGAAACGCGAGCTGCCGACAAGCTGATTAAAAAGTCGCCCCGTGAATCCGAGAAATGAATATAATTTCCGACAAATATTTAAGTTGCTAGCGCTGTGAGACGCGCGCGCGCGCACGTGCCCCGCCGTTTTGACTGCGAACGTTACTCGATAACGAATAATAAGTGACCCTTCCCGAAGCGTGGCTATCTCGTCGGAAATAATGCCACTTTGCGGATTAATCCGTACAAAAGTGCCGACTTTGCGTTTTTTCGCGATTATCTCCCGCATTGCAATAAATCAAGAAGAGTGGAAGCTCCTTTGTCGGACCGCGTCGGGACGCGTTCGCAAATGAATACGCATTTCGAAATCATATGAATATTCGAGCACTCAAATGATATTGCTTTCTGTGTTAAATGTCTCGAATATATGTGTGCTCTCTCAAAACTTTCAAGAGATGAAAACTTCTAATATACGATCATTTGGAATATAATATCTACATTTAGATCCGATAAATTACTCACAGTTTAATATGTTGCGATATCGATATTGCAATTCGCAGTAATATAAAGCAACGTTTCTCTTGTATCACAAAGATATAAAAGCTCCCATTTAATTAATACGGTTTGTAAGTGAAGCGAAAGTCAATTATCTCAAAGAGGGAACGATAAAGGTATTTTAATCTGTGAGAGAGAGATCTATTTTCCTCTTATTATTCACACACACACACACACACACACACACACACACACACACACACACACACACACACACACACACACACACAC
>QVNZ01018379.1:0-20845 GCA_014825645.1 Pseudomyrmex dendroicus
AACCGTTCGCAAAATGAGCAAAACGTATTTTTGTTTGATCGTGTGCTTTGCTCTTGCGACTTCGACCGCAGGAATCTTCCGGAAAAGTAACCGTTAGCGAAACCTCGTTGAACGATGTAAGTAGTTTCGCAGAGCGCTGCGTGAAGAATTTATACTTGAAAAAACTCGCGTGAACAGTTTCACGATTGTTTTTTTTTTCTTGCGCTATTCAGCCTGTTGAAAATTTTAAAGTAGAATTCAGATAATTATAAAATACCAACGTTAAATATCATGTTTTCACCCTTTCTCTCTCTTTCTCTCTCTCTCTCTCTTTTGAAAGGTTAATATCTTCCAGCTAGAAAGAATGCGGTCGGCACGTTGCCTCACGTAGGTCGCTCGGAGGTTAAGGTTAGCGTTTAAATTCAAGCGCCCTAAATTCGCGGGCCGAGCTTGAATCACGCCTCACACCTCGCGAACCCTCAGCGTCCGGGGATGCGTCGCGTTCTAATCGAGTCGCGCGCCGCGCGAAACTCTCTCTCGTCCTCTCTTGCGGTAGGTTAAGGTTAAACGCGAGAAGAACAGAGGGAGAAAGGGGATAGCAGAGGGAGACGGAGAGAGAGCGAGATGTGAACGGAGAGTTTCGCGACCCCGTTCCCTGCCCCGCTCTCTCCTCCCTCTTCTGCCCCGTCTCCATTAACGAGACCGCTCGCGGGCCTTTTGTGCGGGTGAATTTCACGCCCATTGCCGCTTAATGGCTACCAGGAATCGGCCTACAGCGACTCCGTGATACAATAGCACCTGCTGTCCTGCCGGCGTCACTTGTGGCAGAGAGGACACGCACAATCGTCGTCCTGCGGCAGCAGGTGCTAAAGAGAGAGAGAGAGAGAGAGAAAAGTCGCTAACTTTTGTCGACAAGCATTATCATCGTGTGAATACCAACAAACAAGTTCATCCTCTCTCGGGTTCATTCTCTTTAAAAAGAAAAGGAAAGTTTTGAATTACGACAATCTTTATTATCGTTGCGGTCAGGTCTCTTGAAGGCATTAGCTTATGCTAACGTCACCACATAGCTTTATGATACGGCGTGTTTTGTTTAGGGATGTTCTTCCCGGCTTAGAATAAATCTCGCAGAGACAGAAAGGACCTTTCGACTCACAGCGGAATAGGTTCCATCCTCCGTCTCTCTCTTTCCTCCTTCTCTCTCTCTCTCTCTCTCGTACGGAGAGTCGCGTGCCTCTCTCGAGCCCGCCTTAACACGCGGGACACATGCGGCATCGGTGGCGGCGGCGGTTTACCCACCGGCGCGACGACGGAGGAAGCAACAGTTGACGATATCGACGTGAATGAGGACGGTTTATGTACTTTCTACGGCGCGCGCCGTAGAGAGGAAGGACTCTCAGCGCGTATGCGTGAGAGAGATTCTCGCGTTACGCGCGTCACGAGAGAGGCATGTATACGTACGTATGTATACCATAAAGTGCGGTATAAACACACACGAGCGGGTGGCGGGATCCGCGGGGGAACAGCGGGAGGGAAAGAAGGATGGGAGTTTGTGAGAAGGGAATGCAGGAGGGTGAAGGGAACGAGAGAAACGGACGGACAGGAGACAGACGGAGAGAGAGACAACACGCCCCGTTGGGTGACAGAGGGTGACGCGACGGGTTTCCCACGACGCGCGGGACGAACGAAGGGGAGAGGGTGGAGACTACGAGAGAGCCGGCCGAAGTTTGTGAATTCGTCGGGAGTGTGCGTGCACCGGGTGCATTGTGGATGTTCTCCCTCCACATACTTCTCGACAGAACCCGGCGCGCACGATGTGCATCGCTCCCGCCGCCGCCGTCCCGTCGCCCTCCCGCGCGCCCTCGTGTTTCTCTCTCGTCTCTCTCCCTCCTTGCCGCACCCTCTGCCGCCCCTCGGTGCCTTTACACATCCATCCCTTTCGGCCACACTGGAGATTCACCTCGTTGCGCGCCTCGCCTCGTCTCGCCTCACTCGCTCTTTCTCTTTGCGCGCCTCGCTCGCGATCTCTCTTCTCTCCCCTCGACACCCCCTCGCTCGCGGTGCAACGAGCGATGCACTTTGTCGTCGTCGTGTAGTCACCGCCGCCGCTTCCATTTCGCGGCTCAGTCGGTTTCGGCTCGGTCGCCGGCGAGGTTCGCGTGGAGGTACGCGCGTCCGCCGGACGTCACACCGCAGGAAGCCGAGAAACGCACGTGAAAAGAGACTGATGCCCCGTTGCGATGTCATTTCGATATTATCTCGTACGAATGCAGTACGATTATGATGCATTTCTTTCGTTCGTATTGTCTGTCAACTTCTTCAGATAATTGGACGAACTTTTGAGATTAACATTTTTCGCATTTATCGTATCTGCAAACATTATCATTTTTTGTTTGCATCACGATTCTTTCTAATATTCCTTTGACAAGTAGATATCTGACGTCAGATTTGATGCTGCAACATATGGATTTCCGTTAGCGTAACGTTTTTTCATACTGTACCTATGGTGTAAAATATATAGAACATGTTAACAAAAAACTTGAAAATTACGGAACGAACAGAAAACACTCGCAAACATTTCACTTAACTTATTCACACGCGACTTAGAGTCTTCTTAAAAAGTTATTTATCGTACGGTATATTCTTAAACGTTGAATTTACTTCGCGAAATTCGAGAAGAGAAAAAGTCAAGTCGCTCACATGGAAGCGTGTGTGACTTTCGATACCGCGCGTAAGAGCGGAGAAAAGTTCAAAGACAACATCGGGCTTACGATACGCCTCTCGTCAGCAAGACACCGAACACCCAAAGTGTGCAGCGCTCGCAGCTTCACACACGCTTCCGTATTAAGCGACAGCGCGCGTATGCGCGTGCACGACAGTTGACCATGAATGAAGCCTATTTGCGTACGAGCAATAACAGGTGACACTCGACGGCTGTTTACCTTCCCTATCGGTAAAAAGAGGGGCTGGGTATGCGGCGGTGCGGCGTGCGGCGGGCGGGCGGAACGTAGAAGGGATCGTAAACACGAAGGGAGGGGCGTTTAGGAACCACGTGGATAGCGCCGCGTTTGAAGGAGCCGTCTCTCTCGCTGCTCCGCGCCGCACCGCCGAGCCGCGTGGCGCCTATACCTCACCTCGCCTCGCCTCACTTCACCTCACGGATATGCGTGTATTCTCCCGCGCGCGAAGTGGTGCCTTTCGACGACGAGTGTCACGGACACTTGCGAACACTAGTTGGAGCACCGTGTCGTGTCGCGACACACCAGCGAGACACCCGGCGCGGCGGTGTATGATGTTGTCTCCGAGTACCGAGAAGACTCCGACTCTCTCTCGGAGTTCGGCCAATGTGTCACCTCCGCCAATCTGTTTTCCCGCTGCTCTAACCGGACGCTCCCCGTTACATTTGACAAATTGCAGAGAATTGCAGTCTATTTGATTATCGATAGACGATTCACGACCGTAGGGAGTTTTGAACGATATAAATGTGCGGCAACTGCAGCAGCAGCATTGCTGGTGTGCGCAGTGCACAAGGCTTGACCTGATTCTGCAACGCCAAAGAAACCTTTCCTGTGTGAACTTTAGATATTTTGTTGTTCGATATTTTGTCGATAGTTCAATGTTGATTTTAGCTGTAAATATCTCTAATGATGGATTAATGCGATATTGTGGTTTTTGCCGATACATTTGCGGAGGGATGCGCACACATTCGACACGGGGGATGAATATTTATGTTATGTCTATTGGCGTTTTGCGACCGACGTGCTTAAAACCGGTATCGCATGATTTCAATACCAAAACACCGTCGCTTTTACGAGAGCGCGCGCAACTATATCATAACACGACGCGAAACGAATACACAATGGGAGGAATACACAATATGTCTAACAAAAAGCGCGCGCGTCTATAAAGTTGCCTCGTTAGAGCAGATAATTATGAAGATTGTCGCAAGATTGCATCGCGATTGCGAACAAGAGTAACAGTGGTTTATCACAAATAGCGTCACACCAAGTGATGACGCCGAGATTAAAAGGTTCGTTAAAGTTTATTTTTCAACTTATCGATCTGTTCGAATTTTTTTTTTTTTTTTTACGTAAAAGGCGACAATGAAAAAAAGACGTTCACAATTTATCTCTTTCCGTTTCTTCACTATAAAAATGTTGTGATCGTAAATACATCTATGAAAAGAAGAAACGTGCGGGGAAGATCAAACGAAGAGGACGTATTACGAAACGTGTCGAGGAAATCGCGTGTACGGTACGGAGTGCGAAAAGTTTAATATCTCGCGATGTCAAATCTCAGGAATCATCTGAAACTTGTCGTAATCAAACCGAAATCACATTTTTCATTCAGCGAAATGTCAGCAAATCGGTATCGATTTGTCACGTTTATTGTCAGCGCCGGCGATGATCGACCATGTCTAATCCGTAAGCCGTACACAAATCCTGTAAATCATTCGCACGTACGTAATGAACGTCGATAATTATCTGGTCAAACAGAAATAGCCCTCAAGATAGGTTTGTGTCGTCCATTTAGGATCAGGCAAAACAGCAGGGTGATTTACTGTTAGCGCGCCAGACGCGGTTCGAGGATAATCACCTAAAGCTTCTGTACACGAGACAGCCGGAGCATCGTGTCGTGACAAATCGTTACATTCTTTCACGCCGTAGGTTTACGAGAGCAAACGGCGGCGGTGACACCCCGATTTGTACGAAATACAATGTAACGAGCGTCTAACACGCTTTATAGATATATACGTGCCTTCTTCCACATAAAGTGTTTAATCGTTTAATATTGTTCCATTCAATGTTAAACGATTTCCGTCATTCGTGCGAGGAATTAATCGTGCAATTTCGGGGCCGCGTTCGACGACCCCCGTGTTATTTTACCTCCCTCCCGAAAGTTAATCGCGACTCCGCGAACGCGGAGACGCGATAGCGACAGGCGCGCGGAGCGCGCGCGCTCTTCTCGCCGTTTCTCCGTCCGGCACTGACCCGGTAATGGAAATCCTCTTTTAACGATCAACGTTGCATGTATATCAACTGTATGTGCGCCTAGAGTACTAAAGGTACATGGTACGCAACCCCTTGCCCTCTCCTCCGACACTCCCACTCTCGTCTCCTTTTCCCCCCACCTTGTTTTGCACGTTACCTCCCTCCGTCTTCCCCTCCCTCGTCTGTCCTCGGTCGACTTTATCTCCCTCTTCTCCCATCCTCCTTTCTTCGCTCTCTTGCCCCTCGCGTTCTCTTTCTCTCTCTCTCTCTCTCTCTTTCTCTCTCTTTCTCTCATGCTGTCTTCCCCTATTCTCCTCTCTTCGCCGTCTTCTCTGTCCTCTCTTCGCTTCCTAAGATCGTATAGCATTCCATCGAACCGGAATCAAACGAGCTGGCGTGGTGGGAGCGAGAGGGGGATGCGGCAGGATAGAAATATATATGTGTATATACGTTACGTACATATATACACGTGTATATACACGGGGAAAAGAGAGAGACCGGTATAGTGGGGTGAGCGGAAAAAAAGAGCTGCAGGAAGAGAGGGAGGAAGAGGATGGCGTGGGCGGACAGCGAAAGTAGGAGCGGACAGGGGTGGCAAAAAAAAACCAGGAAAATAGAAATAGAGCAAAGCAGGAAGGGCGCGACGGAGGAGAAGGAGGGCTACTAGACAGATAGAAAAGGACGCGAGGGTGTGACATGTGATAGCCGATCTCAGACTTATACACCCTTCTCCACCCCGTTCTACTACTACCTCCTTTACCTTGGTTCCCGGTTATCGTTTCTTGTCGTGCACGTATGCGATGATATTTACTTCAAGGCCACCGAGAGAGCTGTCTACGAGCAACATGGTACCGCGTGTGTTCGATGACTGCGCTATGAGACGCTGCATGAGCGCTTGAATACGCGAGTACACGAATGCTGTTGCTGCAGAAAATACGAGAAAACGGCGACAGGATATTATTGTATTCTCTGACAAAATCGAGGTCGATTTCTTCTCACGGCACTATTTTCATCGAAAGATTTGATTGCGAGTTAATTTCTGTGTTGAAAACTTAATGCCGCCTGGCAGCAACTAACATTTAGAAAACAAATGAATGTTTTATTATACTCGTTTTTGTAATTACCAATGACGAATAATTCAACTCGATGAAATTTTTTGTCATTCCACGAAGTGACACGCGATCTCTTTTCTTGAAATTCGATTCCTCTCGGAGAAATCAACAATACGATCCGAAATGTAACGCATAACTTTCTTAACTTGACACGCAACAAACAGGCGATCTCTTTGCAGATCATGCAAGTTCCAGACTCTCTACTCGCGTGTCTGTCTGTTCGAGACAGTCGCGAGACACTCGTCAATCCGCGAAACATCTCTCGCATCCCCGCGCGCGGAATATTTCGGTCTCGCGCGTGAGACAGGCGCCTCGTCTGGTCGCGCGAAAACCAAGATCCATCGATTGCACCAAAACCAAACTTAACGCGATAGTGACCGCTCTCGCGTGACAAATAGATCGCCACGTGGTTCGGGTCATCCCTCGCGCCCCTCGGCTTCCCCCCGCGCCCATCCCTGCCTGTGTCTCCCCGTCGTCTATCTCCGTCTTTCTCGCGGTCCCGCTTCTCCTCCTCCACCTTCTCCTCCCTTTCTCCCTTCGCGACATTCCCACGAGCTATAAATTCACGCGCCTACACACAGGTGGCACCTCTCTTTTGCCAAGTGCATACAGGCGGCCAGGCAGACAGACTCCCTTTGGAGATAGCAAGCGCGTCTAAACGCGCGTGAAAGCCTATGGTGGGGGAAACGACAAGCGCTTATCGTATGCAAACGGGAGTCTGCAACGTGCGCGCGACGACGACGGTAAAAAGCAGCCACTCCGTGCGCGGACCGAGCAGATATCGGCATTCATTCAGCAATAAGTACCCCATGCTTCGTCGTGAGGAAAATAGCAAATTCTTTCTCTCCCTCTCTCTCTCTGCAGTTCGGCAAAAGAACCAATCCCTTATCTTCCGCGAGCAAAACTTCTTTTTTATTCGAAACTTTCATAGGAAAAATTCGTTATCGAAGTTATTGACGAGTAAAATTTTAGAGACGCGTTTCAACCGTAGTAGCACCACCCGAGTAACGAAAAGGTGTCTTTATTCTTTTTATTATACCGCTTCGTTCTTTTACGCTCAGTTCCAGCACTCCGAATAGTGTGGATATCTAAAGTATATCTAATAAAAGTATCGAGACTCGACGGGAAATGACGAAGATTTTTTAGCGTTCTTTGCTAGAATTTTTTTTTTTTTTTTTTTTTTTTTTTTTTTGTCGCGGAGCCCTTCGTAACGCACGCGACCACCGCGTTTTATTGCGTGCAAAAGGCCAACCACGTGTGGTGAATCGCGCGCTCTCGTGCAGGTGGCAGCACGTCGCGATACACCTTCTTCGTGGCTCTCTCATAAACATACACACACACACACACACACAAGGAGAAAGAGAGAGAGCGTTTCTCACGTATCCACCGCGTCGACGTCACGCGCGGCCTATGTCCTCGCTCGCGCGAAAGCGCCTCCGCCTCATCCCGCTTCGTCCCGTCTCGTCTCACCTCGCCACGGCGGCAACGCGCACGCAAGCAACGTGTTTTTGCGGCGTGCGCGCTTCTTCGCGGCGGCCTTCCTTTCCCCCTTTTCGCGCACACGCGTGTACATATTTCTTCGTCAACTTAATCGCGCCGACTCGTGGCTAGCTTCCTTCTCCCGTGTTGTTTTTGCCATAGTCCACCGGCACATACCGCTGTGTATGACCGCTATTCTCCTTCTTTCTTGTAGGGTCGATATATATATATATATATATGTACATACACGTATAGTCGAGTCTTTTTATTAATTTTGTAGTATTTGTTTGCGTTAAAGTGCTCAGGTCTTGGTATCGGCACAGGTGCGCGATACCTATCTGCGAGGACTTTCAATATTGGTCGCGTATAGATTATTGGAGAAAAATATCGCAAAATATATCGAAAACAACGTATCGATGTTGCGATAGTATCAAATCATTACGTGGCAGATCGATGTAAACGTTCGGTGTGGTCGGTGGTACCGGAAGCAATATCCTGGCGCGCAGGAGCTTTCAGTCGAGTAGAAGGCGGTTATGTAACGAGTCGTTTCTTCGACTAGTATAAATATTCGTGAAACGAAACGCCGCCGTTTTTTCTTGAAATCATAATTTTCTTTTTTATTTTAAATCGTATAACTTCATTTAAAAAGTATATATTTCCAATTAAATTTTATTTCGAAGCGGTGATGACTCGGCTGTCTTTCTCAGAGCCGGATTCCTCTTGTGTCGTATTCATCGACCGGCTGCAGCAATAGTTGACAATAGCATTTGTCTGACATCGCCGTGTGCGATGTGCGCGGCTTGAACCACGCGATTTCTCGTGACGTTCACGAGCCTCTCGTCCTCATGAACGAGGGTTCGTAGCCGGCGATCGACGCTCTACGCCGTTACTGTCATGGCTCGCTCGCTCGCTCGCTCGATAGCGCCAAGGGTTGATAGTCCGCATTGATCCTGCGGGAGAGCTTGGTATCGCAAGGTTAGGTCGCTGCCGCTCGTCGATCGCAACCGAGATCGTAGTTTCCTCGCGCGAGCGTAATTTTACTCGATTTCGCCGAGTCACACTTCGAATTACACGTATACAAATCGAATCGTTCTTCGATCTCGCTTTAGAAAGAGGGTTTGAAACAGTCACGTCTCGAGTTATTTCTTCTGTGTAATTAGTGATTTAAAAGACGAATAAAAGTTGTCTCAGGTCGTGATATAAAAAGTTGTTTTTTGAAAAAGTTTAATTTTGTTCTGAAAATTGTTGTTGGTTTTTACTTTTTCGTTTTTCTTTTCAAGAATCAATCATCGATTGCAAACATGAAGTAATTTTTCGACTTCTCGCACTCGAATCGTAACGATTCGCGACGCACATTATTCAACAAAAGATATAAGATAAGTTACGTTATGCAGGATAGATTGTTCGCCGCTGGGCTCGTTTAGATCCGCGCGTCTTTTCTCTCTGTGTTACGCATAGCCCCGGCTTATTTTAGAGATGCGTCATTCGGTAAACACAATTCAACGACAATCTACGTTAGCGATCTACTATGATGAGAGTAAACGGCAAAAGTTTACTCGGATTACAGCGTATTTTTAAGGTATTTAACGGTCCAGATTATTTAAATGCGAACAACATCTGTTCGCCGGAAACGATGGAATATATGTTGAAACCATTGAAATTCCATCGAAAGATATTAATACTGCGACGACCAAATTGACAAAGAGAATTATTGAGTTTTATTTTTTTTTATTTTTTTTTTTTTATGTCAATTGTAAAATACATATTGCTTCATATTCTGTACATGCGAAAACTTCGTGCGACAAGGATTTGCTTACAAGCTTATTTTGATGATATCAAAGTGTGATGAACGCTACGCGTTTCACCCTCTCTGTCTCTCTTTTATGCTCGGAATCGCGATTCAATCGCGGAATGACGATTCAATCGCGTGCACGCGTTTGCCTCGCGATCGCGGATAATCCGATCGCGACCATTTATCTTAACGCTGTCCGTTGCTCAGAGAAGATCGCTGAACTTGGAGCTGCCGTCGATAAAGTTTTTGTTATTCGAATTGTATGATGTACATACGCGGATACATTATATATGTACGAATCTTCAATAACAATCTTATAAATTGATGAAATATACGTAGCATTTGTCATCGCAAAGATAAAATTCTGTTTTTTTTTTTTTTTTTTTTTACAAAAGCCGATTGTGTTATTCGCACGCAATAAAATCCTGTCGAATATCCCGGAAGTACATCCCGCAATAAAGAATCTTGATCGCACTCGTCTCGCGCCCGAGTACACGAGTATTCGTGGATTTTAGATATTCGCGCTAACGAAAATTGATTACGCGCGGACCAGCGAAGTTTTAATATATTGCTTCTCTCTCTCTCTCTTTCTCTTTCTCTCTCTTTTTCTCGTGCGCTTACCGCTATTTTCAACGATCTCCTCCGAAAAGTATCGAGGTGGAGCGCGCGCGAGAGATAGAGAAGCGCGGAAGGAGAACGCAAAAAAAAGGGAAAAAAGAGAGAGGATCCCATCAGGGCGCGCTACGGCGCGGAGGAGTCAGTGTCCTTTAAGTAAGTTAGGCGCCTGCGCGAATCGACGCTGGAAATTCTCGACCGGTGGTGGTCCTGCGGCCATGTGGTGGGTGACGATAGTAGGGGCGGATATCGGTGGGCGCCGTTTCGCGAGCGCGGATGGTGTGTGTGTGCGCGCGCGTGTTCTTGTACGTGTGATGGAGTATGTATGTATGTATGTATGTGTGTGTAACTTTTGCGCGCGCGCGCGTTCTAGCAGGCGGGGGGCGGACCGGGCGGAGGGTTAATAGGACGTTGGCGCCACGGCGGCGGCTCCGGGAAGCGCGGCCACGTGCGCCCGCTATCGAACGGCCGCCACCATCCCCCGAGCCCGTTCTACCGACCACCCACCCTTAGCCTCGTCATTCCCCCGTGTCACCTAACGCCTCCAACCCCCGCCGGTACCCGTGCCTACCCCATCCCCGACCGCCTCGCTTCATCTCACCCTCTCCCGTTTCTCTCTCCGTTTATCCCCGCGTCACCGTCACGTCGCACACACCGCTATCACACCGACACCATTACCACTACCATCGCGAACAACCCACCACTACCATTACCTCTACCACCACCCCCTAACCCTTATACACGCCGCGCTAAACTATGGCGCGTATATAGGTACGTACGTATCGTTATGTACATCTACGTATATGGACGTGGCCGTATATACGCTCGGTATACGCGCGGCTCTCCCGTACACAGCTGTATCTCAGAATGAGCTGGATATATCGCGCGCGCGAGAGAAGTCGCTGAACACGAGGTATACAGTTTATGCCATTACCTACGCCCCCGCGCCGCCGAATTTCGTGGGGGCTCTTTTCGTGCGGCGACACGTAACGCGCCGCGCGCCTCTCTCGCTGAGAGAGAGACGATCGGCCGCTCCGCTTCGACGGCCTCGCGAGTTTACGTCAATTTTCATTTAGCGGCATTTTCGTTTTCGGTCATCGAACGCCACGTAAATTCGAATGACAAATCGTCGCCGCTCGCGAGCGTAATTATACCCGTCGACGCGTTTTCCATTCTTAGATCCTCTGTATAGAACGAACGTTTTCGCGTTCGAGTGATAAGTTAGAATGGAAAAAAATGTTCTTTATAGTCTTTATATTGTAAACTTTGCGTAATATTAATGAAGAGAGTACGCGTTGGCGTTGGAGAGTCAACCCTCAATAACTCTTCCTCTCTCTCTCTCCTGTCATAACTTAGCTTGACTGAACGTAAGATAATGTAACTACGGTTGAACGGCTTGTAATAATAGTCTTTTAGAGGAGCCTCCGTATATTTTAGTTAAATATCACTTTTTTGTTCATTGAACGTGAACTTCGGTAATTTTGACGATTACTCGGTGCGAGAAATTAACGAAAGATAAAATTTATTAATTTTCTTCGATACTAGTCCACTTCCTTTTTCTTTAAATATCTGTATCCAAAAAAAAAAGAAAGAATCGAGGAATAATGACGAATAATTAAAACTGCACTTATCGAGTAATCACGTTTCACTGACGCATTACACGAGTATCTTATTCGCATTCAGTGTAACTGCTTCGTTCGTACGTAATGACCGTAATGGTTGCGCGTGGAGTCTATGCATCTTCTCGCTTGGACGCGATTATATCAAGTTGATCCCGTAAAACGGAGTAGATGCGAGAAATTGGAGTGTCAGTCGCCGGGAGAAAAGGCAGGTTCTCAGAAAGCATTGGAAGTTTCTCTCTCTCTCTCTCTCTCTCTCTCTCTCTCTCTCTCTCTCTCTCTCTCTCGGTTTCTTCAAAACGAAATACGGGGCGCTTTCTTCCATCAAGAGATAATCATATATTTGAGCAAGTGTGAGTCGTCGCTCGACAAAATCTTTGACTCGTTCATCGATTCCGTTCTCGTTTTGTAGCTTAACACGACATGGTTCGGTTCGACAATGTTTCGCGTCGATAAATATACATGATCAATTCGAAGGAAATAGCACGCAAAACGCGAATTTGAAATTATATTGAGGATTTGCTCATCAGAAGATTCACGTAAATTTGTTTCAATTTCAATCAAAATAGTTGCTCCGAAAAAATAAAACTGTATATTTTATTCTGTCAAAAGTAATTTCTAATTTTCCCTATTGGTGACTTTTACGCTAGTTTTAGTATTTTTCTCGAAAAATAAAAAACTCAATTTCTACTCACTGACAGTTCATCATTATCGATAGTTATTTTTTCGAAACTCTGAACTTCGTTATCGAAAGTTACTCGCAAAGGAACATCAACTGATCTCAGTCTCTCGAAGGTATGCGTGTCTATGTGCGTGTCCACATATACTATTAAAAGTTGCTCCTGTAGAATAAAGTTCTCGACCGAACACTCATCAATAATTACTCGCATTCATGTGTCCGCTAACTCGTCGTAACTGTCGCTCTCTCGGGGGACAAAACTCTCGAGTGTTCGCCGAAGCCGAAGAACAACATGGAAGCGGGAATAAGCTCGCGATCCACATTCGTGAGCGCGTCATGTAGCTAGTTAGTCGAAGTGCATTTTTTTTCTTCCTACATGTCAACGGAGAACGGATCAACCCTTCTTCGTTTGTGCATCAGGGTGAAGTAGTAACAGAGAGAGAGAAAAAGATAAGAGCTAGAAGAGATAACGAATAACGCGTGCACGTGAGAGAAGGAGAAAGAATCGCGAATCGCAGAGGGGGTGGTTGTAGGGAGCGCAAGACGTCAACTGGAGATGGACGAAAGGGGTTACGTGAGAGAGAAATCGCCTCCGGTCGGCTGAAGCTGGCAACTAACGAGTAACAATCCCGCGGTTATTTGCTTAATGGCGCTTACTGTTGCTGGTCTCCGCAGTGACTAGAGGTGGCCGTCTCTAATTGCTAACGTGAACCTCAAACCGGTAATAATAATTACCCGTTGGATAGCTCCGTGTTATGTTACGCCGATCTCTCCGGGCGAAAGAGTCATCGGTCTTCCTTGTCAAAAAAAAAAAATTACCGGAGAATAAAGGGAAGGATGATGCTGATTATCATCAAAGTATATAGCTACAATCGATTATCGTTGACGAGACGTTTTTTCGAAATTTTTAACATACAATGGCCGATGTGGTTCTTGACACAAAAATACATTAAACGTATCATTACATTTGTTTTTACATCTGCTAATTTCCAACAAATAATGTTTGATACTATTATTCCATATTTAAAACAATGCGTCCTGCCAGATTCCTTTTGCATTTCTCTCTCTCTCTCTCTCTTTCTCTCTCTCTCTCTGCTTTCATAATATTGACGTTGTAAAATAGAGCGTTCTTTAGTTTCAAATTGCAACGATATCGCTGCGCGATAGAAATGCGAACGTTAATGAACGAAATAAAGTTCATCTTTGCGTCTGTATATTATGTGAAATAACGCTCGATACATGTTGATTAAATTCCGGCCTCTGTATCACATGGCCGGGAGAAAATCATATGTAAGAACTTTTAACGTAATATAGATCGGATATATAGAATTCGTTTTCAACCCGTTCCCTCAAAATAACCGCTAAAGTAAAATGAGGGCACGGCCCACCTACGCCTCTTGTGTGTTCGGGAGGAATAACGTTTTAGTAACGTTTATGAGAATTCCAAGGAAATATCACGTGCTCTTTGCTAATATAACGGTCCCGATACAAAAGGTCAAGTTAATATACCCCGAAATCGACTACAGTCCACGCGCGGTATTTCGAAGCTAGTTACTACTTGCGTAATGAGTACGCGTCCTTCTCTTTTTCTCTCTCTCTCCCTCTCTCTCCCTGTTTTTGAGCGGAGCGAAATTATTTTCATCAGCTAGACGTTCATCATCGCGCCAGCACGAATTTGCAAATTTTCCATAGCTGCTCTTCAACGGGATTCGTTTTGCCCCGGTTCTACTACGGGCGTAAGCGACTTTTCCCATACACCTGCGCATTTACCACCGCGCACCTCCCACCCTCTTCATTTCCCGCCTCCTCCTCCAACCTCCCTTTCCTTCTGCCTCCCCACGTCACTGTAAGTCTCTCTTTCTCACACTCTCTCTCTCTCTCTTCTCCTCTCTTCTCCTCTCTTCTCTTCTCTCTCACATACACACTCACATGCACACGCCGACCTATCTCTCCTCGCTATGGCAATTTCAAAAAAAGTGCATTTTTCAAAAAACCATAAGACTAAACTTCTCCTAACTGTACTCCTCCTCCGGCAGGTTGAAGAAAATCTATACGCCGGATGGAAACTGGGCGCGGAACGTTCTACGGTCCGATTCAGAAAACACATCCTCGCTTTCCCTTTAAAATGTGACTACGCTCGCTCGATGTGAACATTGACTTTCACGTAAAACGTTCTTTTTTTTTTTTTTTTTTTTACATTTCCAATTGTATTCGAGACAGATCGAACGGTAGATCACCCCTTTCTGTTCGTTCGTTTTCAGGGAAGATAATTTACATTCGAATCGGACGGAGCCACGAGTTTTCGGAGGGACGCTTTTCGTAGCGGTCGCGTAATTTCGGCAGTGAGAGAAAGAGAGAAAGATAGAGACAGAGGGAGAAAGAAAGAGAGAAAATTCCGCTCGCTCGCCTGGTTCATCCGACTCGGCAAAAGCTTTCGGCGATAGCGTATGAAGCGGCCTGTACGCAGAAGCGTGTGTTTGGAGGGGAGCGTGGGCAATCGGGAGGATTGGCGAGGCGAAGGGGTTACAACGCGGTGTGCGCTGTTGGCGAGTGAACGTTGGCGCGGTGCGACGAAACGGGGGAGATGCGCGGCAACGGGAAAAGGACGTCGAGCGTGTAGTCGAACAAGGAGGGAAGGCATTACTCGTGCATGGGGCGTTACCACGGAAACCCCTATTCGTTCTCCATCCCTTCGCTCGCTCGTCAGGCTGCGCGAGAGAACGAGGGAATGAGAAACGGCGGGGGGCGGTGGAGAGGGAGACGGTGACAGAAATAGAGGGACCGAAAGGACGACCGACAGAGAAAAAGGACAAAGCGCGCGCGAGATAGAAAGAGAGAGAATGTGAGAGGGATGAGGAGTAGTGAGTTGGCCGCATGAGTCGGTCGGTGGGAGAAGGAGAGGACGAGTAAGATAGAGAGAATGGCAAAACGCGAGACAGAGAAAAAGAGATAGGGTGAGAGGGAAAAAGAACGAACGATAGGGCACGGCGACGGGTGGGAGCGAGAGAAATGGCAGCGCGATATCGAGAGGGGAGTGGGTGATGAACGAAGCGTGCGGGAGTAGGACGGGAAGCGAGAGGACGTTTGTTGGAGGAAGATAGCGGGCAAATGCGGAGCCGCCAGTGCAATCAACCCGTTGCCCACTCGCGAGGGTAAAACTATCCCGAAGTCAGACAAGGATACGTATATTGCGGAGGGAGCCTTGTCGCTATATACGTGTATATATATGTATTTATATATACATACACATATATATATATACATTTATATAATGTATACATATATATAGTATATATTTTATATACATATATAATATATATATACACATATATATACTATATATATTTTATACATATACACGCGCGCGCGTGGGACGTCGGGTAAGTAGGAGTTGTAAAGGGAGGGAATGAGCGCGCAGCGAGCGAGATAGAGACTGAGGGTAAAAGAGAAACGAGTGCTCTCCTCGGAGTAGAAAAAAGACCAGACGAAATTACGAGATTAGATGCCTGCTACCTGTAACGAGAGACTACCTCGATAAAGCAGCGCGCGCTCTGCGTTAAAGATCCCCGAAACTATCATTCACGCGTGCTTTTTTAATTCGATCCGCGCTCGCGACAACAATCCTCGACGAGTGCTGTCGGCTCGTAATATGGGAGGGATCACTTTTGAAATGCGGTTGTGAACCTCCTCTTTTTCCCGAAAGATAATTCCAACAAAATTATTTGTCTTGTAGCAAACAAACGGCGAAGGATCTGGGAGGAAAAACAGGGTCATCGCCCATCCACTGTCCCGCGTTAAATCCATTTCGGTGTCGTAATTGTGAAAACTTTGTTCTCTCCCTCCGCGTCGCGTTACAAAACTCACATTTTACATAACGCCGCTCACACACACACACACACACATACACTCATACATACACACATCGGAGAATATCATCGACGTTTCTCTCGCGCACGATATTTTGAGCTACGCCCGAGTAGATGAAGAGTCTGAACTCAGTTCACGGAAAAGTCACTTCCCCGGTAGATCCCTTCCCACCCCAACATACAGTCAGGAAAATAATCGAGAAGAGAGAACCGAGAAAATAGCGTCCTTCAATTGCGCGAGAGAAAGCTGAATTAAAAACGTTTCTGTTGTGATTTCGAAACAAATGTGTTGTAGATATTATTAACGAAAAAAAACCTCCACGTAAATGTGAATTGAATTAGTTGTGTAAATCTACAATAAATTATAAATTAACTTTCAAAAGTGGAATGTGTGCGATTCATAGATCTTTATTACGGCTTAATTTTCAGAATTTAATACAAACTTTATTTTGATCAAATTATTTAATATTGATATTCCGTGGTAATATTTAATCTTAATTTTACGAAAATCTTGTATAACATACGAACGAATAATAAAATGAGAATCGAGAGAGATCTTTAATAGTTGAGAAAGACTTTATTCGATTTCGAATCGATATTATGACAGTGACATTATCACACATTCCGAAATTTCGTCATCTCAACATAATTATGCGCGAAATCTGATACATTGCCGAACTTGAGGTTTCTCTAATGTATATTCCTATTCCATCAAATATGCGAACCCGTATGCACATATGTATATATATATATCTATATACGCATATGTGGATACGATGTTAAACTCATGCGCGAGGGTGTCGGAGCTTTCGTTCCTTGTGGTTGTTGCTGGTAAGGCGCAGTTGCTCTATTCTCTTGAAACCAGTTTTCCTCCACATGACGGTCGGAGAAGGGCAGACAGAAAGAACAAGAAAGAGAGAGGCGCTGAGAGAAAACGAGAATGAGATGGAAGAAGTGAGCGAACGAGCGAGCGAGCGAAGTAAAGAAGAGAAAAAGAAAGAATGAGAGAGTGAGATGCCTCACGCGTGTATGTATACCCGCATACACACACACACACACACACACACATACACACTTCTCGCACACGTTATTCCGTAAGTGCGTGCACGCACACACACACACGTTCACGTGCGCGCGCGCGTACGTCAGCTAAACTAGAAAGTTGCTCCGGTCGACGTCGTCGGCCGAAGAAACACCGCTCGAGAGCTAGAGCTACCTTCCTTTCGAATTTCAACCGCGAATATTTTCTACGTATAAACGCCGCGTTGCGCCGCACGCCGTATAACGCGCCGGACATGCGCGCAAACCCGCCCGGAGAACTGCAAAATTCGATCGGCGCGCGCGTTCGCGCCCGCTCGCTCATACAACGATTCTCTCTCTTGCCACGACGACCGCGGTACTCTAGTCCCACGTATAAAACACAACGCGCGGCGATCGAACGCAGGCGTTTTCGAAAGCCCCGTGTATCCGTTCCGTCCGCGTTAGCTCTCTCGCGGAGCGGAGCGGCCGGCGAGCTCGCCACGGATCGGTAGGTGCGATCGATCGAGCGTATATTTGGTCGGAAGCCAAACGATGCGCCATCGCGTATACATAATATACTCTATTGCTACATGTTACACCGGCCGTATGTATTGTACGAAGAGTCTTGTTATACGCTTATAATATTTTATACATATCTTTTTCGCTTAACGTCGGAACTCATTTACGACTGTAATTAGGATCGAAGTTTGATTCTTGAGAGCGTATAAAAAAAAAAATATCAAAACTGAGAAAACATTTCTGCGAACGAAGGGGGAGGGTAACGTTTATGCTTTTAACTTGACAGTCTTCTGTTCTTGTAAATGAGATCGCCGCAATCTGACGAAATCGTCGGGCAATCAGCATTAACGGTATATTCACGCATATTTTCGAGAGTGCGTGCGTATGTACCGTTTCGTAAACTCGAATTTTGTAACGAGGTACATTGCACCCCTTTATCGCAAACTGTACATTGAAGGAATAATAATAATAATAATAATACACAAGTCGCGAGAAGATCTTCACCCTGTGAAACCGCGGCCACACGGCAACCCCCCCGGTTTCTTGCAAGTAGAAAGTCTGCCAGTAGAAGTATTTCGTTCTACACCGAGGCAACGGGCGACTTCCCGTCGAGGCGAGGCGCGGCGAGGCGAGGCGAGACGAGACGAGCTGAGCTGAGCTGAGCTGAAGCGAGCTGCGCGGAGGCAGGCGAGGCGAGGCGAGACGAGGCGAGGCCTCGGAGCGTGGGTATCAGCACGGAACCGAGTCTACAACGCATTAGCGCGGCGTTGTCACGTTTCGAAGTTCTCTCTTTCTCTCTTTTTCTCTCTCTCTCTCTCTTTCTCTCTTATGTTCTCTCGTTCTCTTTATCTTTTTCTCTCTCTTTTTCTTTTTCTTTTCTCTCTCTCCGTCTCTCCTTGCCGCTCGTTTCTTTTCCTCCCTCGTCCTCTCTTCGCCCTCGATGCCTGGCAGTACTGCCTCGTTCTTTCTCTCGACGTCCCTCGTCGTCGCATCGCGCGACGTTGCTGACTCGACTGGCGGGAAAACTGGCTCTTCAAACGGATTTTCCCGCGACAGACGCACACACGGCTTTCGAGATTTCTCGCCGCTTCATCCTGGCTGATTTGTATCCGCGGTCTGGTCATCGGTATTACAGGCGCACATTATCGACCGTCATTAACTCAACGCCGGGCGCGACATTGAGTCTTCTTCGAGCGATATAATTCTGCGCTCTCTGTTGCGTTAGAATTTTTCGAAAATATTTCTCGCAGCCTCGCGAACAATAGCGTGACCGCGTTCGCGGAGAAAGCGATGCATACGTTTCTTGCACATGTATGGTATATTTACTCGTGCTACAGTCGAAATTACATAAACGTTGTTTTTACATATGAAAAAATTATTATTCTTATAGTTTAAAACTCGCGTTTCATATGCACATGTTCAAAAAAACGATCTATAGATTATAGATAATTCAAAATGCTACATATTTTCATTGTGAGATCGCACTAATTTAACATTTTTTAATTACATGTGTAAGTTTCGATGGCAAAGAGACTAATGATCTTTTGTTTTTCTTTTCAGCATAAAACTAATGAAAGGGAAGATGTTTTGGGCCTAAAGGTAAGCAAGTGTCGCAATTATATATTATATAAGTTGTTATATACTCTTATAGCTTTGGCAAAGTTTTTATAATTTAAAAAATAATACATATTATATATATATAATTACGTAATTTCTTTAGTTACCGGTAAAATAGAAAATATCGTGCGGTGATAGTAAGATACGGTAGATTTGGGGCATTCCAATAAAAGACCATGTCTATTGTCTTTTGTGTCAAGCGTGACGCCAGCAGCTCTCCGACTGCGCGCCGGCAAATGGGAAGCTAATGACAGAAAACAAGAATACATTAGACAGTCCGATTCTAAGAAACTTTTCGAAATTTACCTCGAGACACATGCATTTTCTCCCGTTTCTCGGCAAAGTGCAATTTAGGAAGAACCTGTCCTTCGCAGTCTCTATCCACCGCGCGATTAACCTCGTTTGCCTCCGATATTGCGAGCGATAACCCTGACCATGGACACTATTCGAGCAGATCGCAACGCGATTTGACAGATTAATTAAAAGGACAGAATGGTCGGGTGAATTGATTCAAGATAAACAAAGAGAATTGCGTTAATATACAGATATGTATTTTATACTCTTCTTCTTTTCTCTAATGTAAAGCTCTCTGATATCCGGCTTTCTGATATATCTCTCGATCGAATTTTATACAACATCAGTCACAGACATTTTAGTCGAATTTTATTTTTCCTCGCGATACTCGCGCACAATGAGGTTCTTCTTATAAACAACGATATTAAAACAAAAACCTCGCCGCGCTCTACAGCAAGAAGATATTTTGTTTTCTCTTTTCTCTCTCGAGAGACATAAGAACCATCGTACTTTGGAGAAACACACGAAACAGTTTTGTGGAATACAGCAAAATTCGCTAAGTTTCACGATTGTGATACACAGTCTCTCGCTTTCTAAGCTCTCTCGGCGTCTCTCTTCGTGTTGCTCCCGAGGTTTCGTCCGCTCGACGCGTCCTGTGACTTTGAAAATAGAAAGTCACTTTGAAAATAGGCTCCGAAATATGCGCGCCTGGTTGAACCCTCCCTCTCGTCGTCTCTCGGCTAAGAAGAAGACGAGGAAGAAGAAGAAGAAGCCGATGAGAAGAGAAGGAGGATCGCGGGATGAGGACGAGGTGGCGTGCGGGGCGGATGGACGACGCGGTTTTAGACTACGGACTCGGCGCGTCGGCGTCGGGTTAAAAATAACAGTAACACAGCGGCGGAGCCGGTCCTCATCGTCGTCTACATCGTCCACGTCGCATTTACCGCTGCTGCTTGCCGCCGCCGCTGCTGTTGCTGCTGTTGTTGCCTGCTGCTGGCTCGTATCTTCCACCGCTAAGCTCGACGGCGATATCGATGACGCTACCACGTCGTTGCGACATAGCCTTGAGCGCGCGCTGCTGCGCGTCACGCCGAAGACTAGGAGCGAAGTCGCATCGCGTTTCGAATTTTTTTTTTTTGCAAGAATTCTAATGTCTCTTTTTCTCTCTTTCTCTTCGTTGACTACTCTGAGTTTTTATCGCTTCCACTCTCAGCAGTCACGTAGTGTAATAATTTCGGAGTTTCCCGTCTGAGTCTCATTCTC
>QVNZ01018381.1:0-16395 GCA_014825645.1 Pseudomyrmex dendroicus
TGTATACACATATATACGTCGAAATAATTTTTTTCCTTCATATAGGATGCTGGATTTGCATCACGTATATATGAAGGACCCCGTATACCTAACTAATTTTAAAATATTGCGAAAAAAAATAATAAATTCAATTAATTTACACGGAAATATAACATATATAAATGTCATTGCTCACACATACACATTATCTTCGCAGAAATTATTACACAATAGTCTCTGAAGACTTGAAGAGAGGGAGAACGGGAGATCAGAAGAGAGAGAGAGAGAGATACACACACGAACTAGCTCGCGCGCGTTTCCCACGAAGTTGCGAGAGATATAATCGCGTATAGAGAGTGTAATCGCGAACAATTCGTCCGGTTTGCGTCGCAGCGCGCGTCGTCGGGGAAATAATCCGCATTCCGATTTGCATTCGAATGCAATCTGCGTTAATAGAGCCACGTTGCGCTCTCACCGGGGAAGAGGAAAGATCGAGAGAGAGAGAGAGAGAGAGAGAGAGAGAGAGAGAGAGAGAGAGTAATTCATCTCTATCTGCGGTCCCGCTACGTAAGACAAGATTTATGGGAGCGAGTGGCCGTCGATTCCCGCCGTATCTACTCGCGGCAGTCGAGACCGGTAATTCGGTCTATCGCCGGACCGTCGTCTCCTGAGCTTTGAGAAAACGGGCAGAACTCCGAGATATATCCCTTCTTCGGCGTAGGCGGGAAGAGGGGAAGGGATAGATTGATGGAATAAAGTTTATTTATTCCGAAATCGATGGAGAAAACACACACGCGTCGGAGGCGGGCGATGTAAAAAGTGAGCGTTGGACTTGGGTGTGTGTACAAACGACGACAACGACGACGACGACGGAGACGGAGACGGAGATTATTGCGAGAAATAAAGAGCTTATTTCTCCAAGCCGAAGCTTATTTTTCCATCATGAAAATGGAGATTACATGTTATAAAGCGCCGCAGGAAGCTTTGTAACGCGTAATCTTCATCTTTTTAAAAAACTTGCGGTTTTAAGACGCGCGGTTGAAAAATAAACCGTTCGAAACTACTACCACTACTACCACTTTGTGAATCTCTTAGTAAGATTAATAAATGATATTAAAAATGACAAGCAAAATGCGATGATGCGATACAGCAATAACAATTGTAACGACGACAGCTTCGAGCGAGATACAATATCACGTACTTACTATTTTGAGGATACAGGTAGTTTTTTTTTTTTGTTTTTTTGTTTGTTTCATTCTGAGAGTTTTCACATCGTATCTTCTCGCAGCGATAAATAAAATATTTGGCGGTGCGCGTATATTTTTGTTTCTGGAAACATACAATCAATTAAGATGTTGAAGCTCCTCGCTGAAGAACAAAAAGAGGAAAAACCAAGAGGAAGAGAGAGAGAGGGGGGGAGAGAGACAATAGCCCGCGCGCGGTTGTCGAGGTTTAATTAAAACTCTGTCAACGCGCGCAACATCGAACTCGACAATGGGCTTAATGCCGATTCTCGGTGAAATAAAAAAACCGGAAAAGAGGACACGGCAAAATACAGCGCTCACGCGAAAACGACGAAAACACCACCCCCTCCCTTTGTAAGTAGCGATGGGATCGACGTGAACTTGTGTGAATTGTGTGTGGACAACAAATGGACATTTGATAAAAAAATCATATATTGAAAACTTTGCGCGAGAGCATCGTTTTAAGAAATAGAATTTTTACACAATCTTCTATATTTAGATTCTATATACAGAGTCACTCCGTTAGATTAGGTTTAAACAAAAACAGAATTGAGTTTAAACAAAAATTCTTTAAAGTTTAAAAAAAAATTCTACATTTTCTCGCGCAATTTTATTTGTTTATACATTTCTAAACGCCCGCTTCGAAAACGAAGAGAAAAGTTTTATCTCGAATTCTCGATTCTCTGTATGTAAATCTAAAACCTGCTATTTTCCATATATTTGACGGCATTTTTTCCCGACGTTCGCTTTTTCTCCGAAATTCGTTTCGTATCATCGCTATTCCCCCATCCCCCTCTTCCCGTCAATTCTTTCCCATTCTCTGCTCGTAGATTACGCTCGTCGTACGAAACTATTTTTCTCTTCAATAGGACGAGATTATCGATTGCTCGCAGCGAAAGCACCGCGTAATCCGTCCTCGGGGAAAGGGAAAAAACGCTCGCAAGCAGCGAGATTCGACGCGTTAATGGTCGGGAAGAGAGTCGGGAAAAGGACCGAGAGAGCAGCGAAAGAGACAAAACGCGGGTGAGCGACGAAAAACCAGAGAGAGGAATTAACGCGCTTCGCCCAATTCGGAAAAGAAAAACACAATCGAAACGGCGATTTCTGGCACGTGGTGAAAAAAATTGGCCGGACCGAAGCGAAGACCGAAAAGAATCACGGCGAGTGTGATTTAATTACTGTCTGTGAAAAGAGAGTCATCTAGTTTTTTTTTTTTTTTTATAAAATTGTTATACTCGAGAATTAAAAAATCTGACTTAAACTGGCGTACTGTTTTCACGAGATAATTAATATCATAATCGAGGAGAACTGAGAAGTAAAAAAAAAAAAAAAAAAATGAAGAATTGAAAAAGAATTTTTAAAACCTGAAGGATACATTGACATCAGTAACATTGAACTCGACAATGGCTTAATTCCGAATCTCGGTGAAATAAAAAAAATTAAAAAACAAAAAAACAAAAAAACAAAAAACAAAAAGAGGACACAGCAAAATATAGCGCTCGCGCAAAAACGACAAAACACCTTCTTTGTAAGTAGCGATGGGATCGATATTGCTTTCAAAAAGCGTTCTTATCGAAGTCTTATTTTTCCTCTCGCGCCGCGCACAAATGAAGATGCAATTTTCGTTCAAAACGCCGCTTTGAAATTCGGTTTCTTCGAGCAGCAAACACATTATCGCTAATTCCCCTCGTTTCGGATTCTCGCTCGGGCAAAATCCGCGCGGATCTCATCGAGCTTAATAAAACACGTCGCGCGCTAATCCGCCGACAAGGCTCGACGGAAGGGGGACATCTCTCTTGCCAATTCGGCTCGATCCCGTGCTCACTGTTCGCTAATACCGACCGGTTTACGCGCGATTAGCTCGATTAAATTAGCGGCGCGTGCTCTTCGATTTTGGATGTCAAGTTTACGGGTTTTAAACGCGGCTATTAATTCCGAAATATCATCGCGTGCATTGAAGGGTTGGGCGGGAAGGGGGAGAAGGTAGAGGGAGACACACCGTATTCTCGCGCGTGAATAATTGCCCTCGCGGACACACTAATCTGTCACGCGACACGTCGCGCTCGTTCGTTCTATGAGCAATTTACTATCGCACGCTTGCCGCGAATCACACGTGCTTCTCACGTGACAGGATTTGATACATGCGTTTTTTTTTTACACACAGAGAGTCTGTGTTTTATAGAATTTATTTATGTTTTGTACATATATTTGTACCGCATTTTGGAGATCCTCGCTTGTATTATTTACTACACGGCTCTCTCTCTCTCTTTCTCTCTCTCTCTCTCTCCTGTTATAATCATACGATAATTTTATTAAATATGCGATTACAAGGAAGATATGAAAAAAACAAAAACAAAAACCAATCCGCGGTACTTCGGTTTATGCGAGCGATATTCAATGAATCGAGAGTACATTTCGTAAAATGCGATTCAATAAGAGCGCCACGATGGAAAAATTATATGGGGGATGAGTTGCGCTAAAATTGGATTTGAATCGAACTCAATTTGAGTCTGATATCGCGTCACGATCCCGTGTTGCCAAGCAAACACACACACACGTGTACATACATCGAGAAATAGAAGGGAACAGAAATGTGTGAGTGTGTCTGCGTGTGCACAAGTTTCTAAAGTAAAAATGTCATTTCTAAATGCTTTTGCGCACGCTTGTATATATCGAGCAATAATTGCAACAATTGCATCGGCAATTGTCTGTTAATTGCGGCGAACTGATCTCTAATGGAGAACCGCGCATACAAACGCAACAATAGTGCAACCGTAGTGATTGTGTGCGTATGTATGAAATATTATTATTGTTACACACACACACTGCACGATGTATCAAATAATTATTGTGACATTTTATTTGCATAGTAAATGACATATTATATAATTATTTGTGATGTTTAATTAACATTTAAAGTAATTCTATATTTATTACCTGATTTATAATAGTTATAATTACGTATGTTAAGTTTTGTAAAGAAATTGGTAAAACACACACACACATTTAAATGTATGTAAAAATTTACTTTTTATTTTATACCGCTTTCGATATTTATACAATTAAAATTTCTTTAGAAGGCGCGAAACAAAATTCACATCACTCGAAAATGTCGCTCCGATATTTTTTTTTTTTTTTAGTTACTCGATGTTTCGATCTGATCGATTGATTAGCGAAGTTCGTGGATTGACGGTTCGCGCGGGACAGGCCGTGACGTTCGACGTATGTGCCTATCAATTGAAATAGTTTTAATCAACTTAACGGCCTGGAATTTATAGAGCGTTCGTAGAAACGAGTGGCTCGCTCGATGATGCTCGCGGCACTTTAATCGAATAAAAAGCCGCCGTAATACCTGGAACGGATAACCAATAAAGCTCTCGAACATTCCGAATTACACCCAACGATCGTTTTATCATTTCGCGTTCCGATACAGAATTGGAAGCAGCACTTTCGGTCCACACACAAATCTCTCCGCGAGAACACACTCCCGTGATTTTCTTTTGCGCGGTTACAATATTCCCGGCCTTTAATTCACATCGTTTCGGCGACTCGATAACGAAACCGTTCTCGTATATACAACGCCGATCGGGAAGAGGGGGGGGGGAGACGGGGGAAAAGGGTCTAGGATTCTTGCCAAGTTGCAGTTGCACCGGAGACGGGAAGTGCAACACGAGCTTATCGACTGTACCACGCCGTGGAAATCGCGGACAACACGATTTATTCGGCGGCGCAGCTGTTAAATTGCGAGACACGGGGAGAAAGCGGTTGCCGGTCGATGTACGAACTGCACGATTCTCATAAATGTCAGCGTATAAACATCAAACTCGAATGTGTGTGTTTCGATCCGTTAAATACCAACGGTGCTCGAGAGGTTGGAGTTGCGTTCGCGATCGAATCGAAACAAATTTAAAAAATCGATCACTACAATCAGAAAGAAATCTATATTTTAATGGTTTTTTTTTTTGCACGGTAGAAGAAGCGCCTTCCATAGTGATAAAGTTATAAATTTTAAGCCGAAGAGATTCCAGGTTCGACTCCTGGCCGAGGTGTTTTTTTTCGCAATATAATTTCTAAATTAATTGAGAAGAGAAAATGGATATTCTCATATATGTGATGCAAATCAAGCATATATGATTTTAAGAATTGAAAAATTCAATTCAAAATAATGTGTAAAACTTTACACCCTTAAAAATATAAATATATTTAAAATATGTTTATCCGCAAAACACCCAGCGAAAAACGGATCTTGCCATCGTGAAAATTTATTACTAGTTATAAATTTAATATTTTGCAAGAAAATATCTCTTAGGCGTTACAAAGTTTAGCATTAAACCACACCAAAGTAAGAACGTTCGGTATCGTTCACTTTATTATTATATTTTTGTCTTCCTTCCGAGTTCGCGTTATCTCGAAGCTCGGAATTTATTTATTTGCGTTCGTGTTTTTGCTCTTTTGTTGCGTCCCACGACGAGGCGAAGGGAGGAAAGCGTGTACGAACGAGCGAGCGCGAAAGGGCCCCGCGAATGAATGAAATTATGCGGCGGGAATTAATTGCGCGGGTAAGTCGTGCCGAGTCGTGCGAGTTGCGTCGGTCGGCAGCCCGTAATTAAATTAGCATGGTGAAACGTTCCGTGAGTTAAATGATTGTGTAACGGGACGCGCGCGCGGACTCGCTCTTTCGTGGCTCGCCGCACCGAGAACGCCGAATGAAACGCGCGCGCTCCGGATCCTCTTCCTTTTTTTTCCTCCTTCCTTTCGGTCCGCCCGACAGCCGCTTGGAAAAAAGGAAGAATAAAAAAAAAAAAAAAAAAAAAAAAAAAAAAACGCTTTAACCCTCTCGACGCACAACTTCCCGGATTACAAAACGTGGATTCCCGAAATGTGCAATAATGCCGCTTTTTCGTATATCGCGTAACATATCCACGGCGGCGATCCAGGCGGGATTTTAATCGTTCGTGTGATAAAAGTTTTTATTAAATTTCATGTCGAGCAGTGTGCGGTTGATCCGTGTGGAGCTTCTATCGTCGAAAAATTTGACAATTATTATTATATCGTGAATATTTGCAAAATAATTTGGTTAAATTATAATAACAGACTTTCTCTATATATATATAATTGAGCCAAGTTTGTTAAATTATAATATACAAGCTATATAATTGAGTCATCATGTACTCATCAGTCTCGTTAATTAAATAATATGTATTAAGATTGAAAGTAAATTAAATCTATAGAATTTTATAATGAATAAACAAACAATTTTCGTGATTGTTTTCGAACACTAAAACTATCTTAGATTTAAATTTTATTTCTTTGTGAAAGGAGGTTAAATCCAAAAAGGTTTCTCTGTGCTCCAATTTTTTGCTAGAATTAGTTCAAATATTTTTGGGACTGCGTATATACAGTTATAGTACCGGCGCGCACGTCTCTGTTTGCAGAGAGAACGATCAGATAATCGGCTCTTATTTGGAGATCGTGGATGTTAAGCTCGAGGATTATGGCGAGTACAAATGCGAGGTCAGCAACGGCGTTGACGAGGAGCGGACGGTGACAGCTCACGTTCGGCCAGGTCAGTAAAAATCTTCAAACATATATATTTCAATTCTCTTTCGTTACTCATTAAAAACTTTTTAGATCTTTAACAAACATGAGATAAAATTTTTAGACGTGAATTAATGCAATTTAAATTTTAATTAATTTATTTAATTATTATGTACCGTTTACTTTTTAGATGATAAATTTGATATTTTTAATGTGAATTTGGATAAGCATTTTATAAAAAATTTAATAATAGGAATATGTGATTGTTCGATACTTTGATACTTTATTGAATTTTTTTTTACATTTTTTTAATGTAAAATAAATTCACAAATGTTGAATATTATTTACAGTAATTTTAAGAAATTACTGCACGAATTGTTATTTTGATTAAATTTTAAAACGCAACGATAGAGTAAACCGATCTCGCTTTATTATTTACAGTTATTTGCCGTTATTGTTAATTACAGTTTTAAGCACAGTGCGTTTATCCAATCCCGATGCATTATTCGCGCAAAAACAATCTACCATCATATTCATTCTAATAATCACTAGAAATCGTCGTCTGGAAAATAATATCAACCCCGATACCATCCCAAACCAAGCGTATTTATTTTATTGATTTTAATTATTGTTACACATCACAAATTAATTTCGAGCAAATTAGTAAGACACGCCGCTTAACAGCGAAATCTCATTTTTAAATTAAACTTGAAATAAATTTTTTATTATTTTGTGGTTTTTTATGCTGTAACACCCCATTGTTGGTTTCCGATAGGTACATCGTGTACGTTTAAAACATACATCGCGTCACTTTTATGTTTCGACGAAAGTTTCATGTTTTATTAGAGATAAAATATTCTCTCAAAATCAAGTTTTTTTTTTTTTTTTTGTACTGAAATTTATTCTTTTTGTGTACAAACAAGGGTTTATAGTTTACCAAGTTGTTTAAACATAGGAAATTACATATTTCTGATATTTTGTAGCAATTTTTATTTACTTCAATTTTACATTTCAGCTTTTACGCAATTGATGAAATAAATTTTTATTTAGAATAATTTTACATCTCAATATTTACTAATTTTATTATTATTTACTGCTAAACGAGAAAAAATCCAACAATAATATAAAAGAAGAATTAAAACGCACGCGCAGAAATAAAAAAAGAATTTAAAACTGTTTATCATTTAAATATAAAGTGTTATTTTGAATAAAAACTTCTTTTGATTTAAAAAAAATATGTGGAATTACGTGTTTGTTTTTGGTGTTTGTTTAACAGAACCGCAGTTTATGCTGAGCCTGCCGAATGGATCCTGGCGGAAGTCACTTCTGCTGACGGTTCTCGCTCTCGTCCTGCTGCTATCAGCCGGCGCGTTTTACGCACGCTGCTGGCTGCCGCTCGCATTACTCTGCAGGGACAAGTTCGGTCATCTCGAGGAAAACGGTGAGTAGATAGATCGCAAATAACTTCTTTGCGCGATCTTTTGCCACCTGGGAATCGCATTCTGAAATTTCTCTTGACCTGCGAAAGTCCGGAAATTCTCTAGAAATTTGAGATTTTTGAGGATCGACGGTTTCGGTCATAGAATCTTCTTTTATATCCTCATGAGATAGCACAAAATTTCTCTTTTCATTTTGCGAAATGTGAAAAATTCACAAAGTTTCGTAAAAATCTCTAAAAAGTTAACGAATTTGAAGCGGTATTTCAGACACGAAGGGAAAGAGGAAGGAAGTAGAATTTAATATTCCATGCACACGAATGAGAGAGAAAGAGAGTGAGAGACGCATCCCCTATTTTACGTCGTTCAAAACTTGCTCTGATTTGAACGATCTAAATTGTCGGAACATTATATATATATATCTTTCTCTCTCTTTCTCGCTTAAAGACAGGAAATGCACAGCCTGACGTAGAACTCTTCGCATGGATCGCGAGAATCTTCTCTTTAATCCCGGGACTAAGAAAATCCTCGTCGGCCAAAGGTCTTCGTGCGCTTTCGTTCGTTATCCTTCTCGTTGCAATAGTCCACTGTTTTTTTTTTTTGTTGTTTTTTTTTTGTTGTTTTTTTTTCTTTCTTTCGCGGCGACTAATTCGCCGCTGAGAAACGGGAGGTAGGAGTGAGTGGGATGCTGCCGGGGTAATTATCAGTGACGCTTTTTCGCCCACTTAATTGCAACTCTTAATTACCGCGAGAAGTACCGCGGGACTCCGGCATGGAAATTAAAGTGGCTGTTCCGTGATCCTTTTCCCGCCCTCCACTCCGCTGATTGCCGTCTTAATCCTTCCGCTTTCTTTCTCGCGTTCCCGCCTCCGCTTTACTCTCGATTTGTTTAAATAACGCTGATAGCAGAAGCGAGCCTCATGGGAATCCTTTGCCGGTGTTTGCGTTTTAAGATCCTCCGAGGAGCTTTTTTCCTTCTTTGCCGCCGCGTCGCTTCGTCCTTATGTATTGCAAATTGAAAGGGGTGAATTTTTTACGAGACTGCTTATCTCCTGAAGAAAACACGGGACCCGGGAGGTTAATCCTATAAGTGATATCAGGCGCTGATAGCTTTTTTTTCTTTTACGGCAATAATATTATTCAACGTGCTATCTATAATTAAAATTTAAATTTTACATACAATCTGTCTGATACTCTGAAATCGCGGGAGGAAAAAAATTCGTCTCGAAATTATACAATTTTGCTTTTTTGTTTAGATTTCATAGAAGAAGACAAGAAACGAAATTCTAACGATTCGCAATTTTTCTGAAAGTCGCGGTTTCGAAAAAACAACAAAAGAAAAAGCATCTTATATTGTGAGAAAAATACAATCTTCCGGCGCAAAAAAAATGCGCTCTTTTTGCCAGAGCCGAATTTAATCCTTCTAAAAGCAAAGGGGGTCGGATAACGGAAAAAAAAGGGGGAGAAAAATTTTTGCAGTCACAAAAGGCGACACAGTGTCGTTTTATCCCTCCAGGACGTTTTCCCGGAAGAAGAGACTCGCATAAATAGGAGTCTCGATTTAGTCGGGGCTTAATGAGCTGCGTCTTTCTTCCTCTTCTTCTTTTTTTTTTTTTCTTAATCCTTTTCTTCTTCCTGTTTTTTTTCTCGCCACCACCGATCGCACTTTAATTCTTCCCGCTCTCTCGCAATTTACTTAAGTAACGCTAATTCCGCCGGCGGCAGGAACTTTCAAAGGATCTTACGAGGACTCCTTTCTCCCGGACCCGTTTTCTCGGTGCTTCAATATTTCAGATGCGCCGTAATATGAACAGCAAAACGGCGTAACTCGTTACATCGAAGCTCCCTCTTTGCGCATTACGTTTAACAATTAAAGCAAGATTATTGCCAACGTTTAATTCGCACCTTCCGATTTGAGATGATAAAATGAGGCGAGCAAAGGAGTTTCTCCAACCCATTTCGAAGAGTTAAAGCGCGCGCTCAAGAATATATACACATATATATATACACGCACATGTATACACAGAAAATTCTGCGCTCGGGTTATTACGCGAAATATTGCGATAATTATACTGCGATATATCGCGTGTAAAATTCCGATGGTAAATACCCGAAACGCGTATTCGTGTCCAAAAAAATTTGTCGGTGGAGAATTGTTTCGTGAAATTTTAACAAGTTTTATATAAGAGAGCCGATTCTCTCGTTTGCAATCCGTGTCTCATTTCGATGCGAGTAATTCTCTTGCATTTTGTAAATTTATATTTTTTAGAATTTTAATAAATTCCATCTCTCTTGTTAAAAAATAAAAAAAATGTCATTAAGAATAAAGAACATTTATATAAATATACATGTATATATCTCGAGGAATTCGAAAGTTCTTTCAAAAAGCTCCGCTCTGAACCCTCAATCTGAAAGATACATCTCTCTCTCTCTCTCTCTCTCTTTCTCCGATGTGTTTCTTGCTCGCGTCCGTCTCGAGACGAGCGGGCTGGAATTGCAACGTCGCGCCGCCGCATCGGGCCCAATTATGCAGGCCTGCAATTTGTGGCATTAGCCATGCAACGAGATATCATTAGCCCGGCCGCGTGGTCGGCCCGACGGAAATGATACTGTCACGTCGTCGAGGATCCTCACCAGACGGCGGAGAGTTCGTTGTTTTCTCCGCGCCGGAGCTATATAATGGTAGAGCGGCGGCGCGGCGGAGAAACGTCTCTCCCTGCGCGTTCCGGGAATCGGTCTCGGTAATCGTCGTAATTTTCTCTCGCCAGTGCCCCCGTATAAGGCGGCGACATCGTGAGACATTTGTTCGTCGTGAGAAATCGAGCGGCAACAACGCGCGACGTCGTCGCGTCGTCGGACTTTCGCGAACAAAGTGAGCGCAGGCTTCTCTCTCATCTGCGAGTCAATCGCGGACAACCGCGTTGCAAAATGGCCGCTCGGAAACTGTAACAACCGTTTGCTTGCCAGTGCAGCTTCCGCTCCGTTCGACGAACGTTTAACTTTTATACGCAAATTTTGATTATCTATACACGTATAATATAATTTCTTTAGTTCACTTTAATCATTTTTTTTAGTTCACTTTTTCCGTTTATGGAGGGGGGGGAGGGTTTAATTTGCGGTTGATTAAAAATTATGTTTTTAACTGCGGGCGTTAGTTTTTCTTCTAATCCTTTGCCGCATATTCCCGTCTTTCTGAAAATGCACGGGCCGATAAATACGTTCGGGATTACGTAGAAACGAGAAAAAAGCACGGCCGTAACCGATTTCTTTAAACGCCCCTCGGTTGCGTCATATAAGCGCCACCGCCATTACGGGCGCACATTATTTACCTCTACGGGACGTTTTGCGCGCATAATGGCGAGCGGACGATAACGATTTAATCTATTTCTCGAGTGAACGGTTACGCGCGCGGCTTTCCCGACTACGCGGCGAATAAATTTCGAGTAAACGGAAGCGATAATGCGCGAATTATTACGCCCCTCTTCCCCGCACACGTTTGCTTCCTCCCTCGCTCGTCCCCCATCACGCCTGCTCCACTTAAACTCCCTCGCTCGCTCCTCCCGGGATCGAATGGCTCGCGCGGAGCGCCAAATTTCTGCTTTATATTCATAAAGGGGAGTGCGAATCTCCCTCTCATATCACGCGAAATACGATCGTATCTCTCTCTCTCTCTCTCTCATTGTGCATTGGGAAATTACTCGAGATCGCAAATTAATCCGTTTTCGGAATCAAAGATCGCAAGTTTGATTTATCGAATCGCTTGTTAGTTTTAGGAAAAGTCAATATTACAAGATCGAAGAGAAAGAGATCCTTACGTAGGTAATTGTACTTCCTTTCGCATTTAAGTCAGCGCGTCTCGCACTCTCTTCTCACACTCCAGTGTGTTGCACGAATTCTAATCTATTGTGATGCTAATTGGGTGTTAATTGGGCACTAAAGTCGGCAATTACGTGAGCTCAAACCGGCTCGATAGGCAATTAGAATCTAAATGGAGTATCTGACGTTTCTCTTGTATGTTTCTCTGTTTTTTTTTCTAGTAAAAATATATAATTTTCTCGTAACAATATTGCGCATTGAAGAGAAAAACGTCATATGCTTAATCAGACGCTTGATTGAAAGCATTTTGATAATACATAGTGAGCGAAGTTTGGCAAATTTATGTCTTTTTTTTTTATTCTGTTCTTTATTACTGCAATGTGAAAATATTAACGAAACAGTTCGCAACATGAGAGACATTCAGATTCTTACACGAAAGTAAAAAGAAAAAAAAAGAAATAAATAAATTTAACGAACCTGCGATCTCGTTATATTTTTTCAAGAAAGTAAAAAAAAGAAACAAATAAATTTAACAAAACTTCGATTTCGTTATATGTTTTTTTTTTTTCGAGGATTGTTTGTATTATCGACGTGTGTCTCGTCACTTTTACGTTGCGTGAATTGTTACTTACGATGGGGCCTCTGGCGCGGAAAGAAAAAAAACAACACGTAATCACGAGACCCGCGTATAATTATGCATTACAGACGGGAAGGAATGCGACGCGCTGGTTTGCTACCACGAGAAGGACTCGAGTCTGGTGATCGGCATCGTGATACCCACGTTGGAGTCCAGGCATCGATACAAATGCACGGCGCTTGAACTGTCTCACCTGAATCACAATTGTGAGTATCGCCTCTCTTCGCTAATTAACGACAACCTACTCTCCACTTGTGTAATTACGCGGCGGTAGTGGAGTAATACGAGGATATATACGGTTGGAATACCGGAGTACACCGGAGTTATTTCATTTCTATTCTGGGTCTCTCGTCTGGTTTTATTTTCGTTTTTTTTCTGTAACGAAGAGACTTTTCTCTCTCGCGTGAATTTTAACATTAAATTTCCGAATTGACGAGATAAAAATAGCTTCGGTTAATTCGAGATATATAACAGTTGCAATTTAATTTGTTTCGGAGTCCGTCGCGAATGTGCAAATATTTTTCGCCGATTTGACTCGCCGAAATTTTGTGTTAATTACTTTTAATTAACATTTTTTCCCCATATTTTCCACAATCTCGAACTGCGTACAATTGAAAGAGATTTGAAAATAAATTTTTTAAAATATCTTTCTTCGTTGGATCACGTATGCCGCGTATTCTTTGTGCACTTTCTCTTTGTGACACCCAGTACGTAGAATTCAGTAGCAGCAACGCGAAGATCCTTATCGCGTTACATAAGATACGAGACTCTCCTTTAAAAACAAAGAAGGTAGGGAGGGAGAAAGGGAGAGAGGGGAAAAAGAAGAAGGAAACCGACGTGCTCTCGATAGACTCCCTATGGGGTTTACTTTGCGGTGCATCCTGCGGCGATGCGGCCCGCATGCGGCACCGCCGTGTAAATATAAGCGCCGTCGGGGTGGGTAAATATTCAGGCGGCGGCGGGGCGAAATGTGGGCCACGAATTGCCGTTCGGAGCGTGTCGACGGCGGACTAACGACGACGAGCCGGTCGATAAGTAATTTCAGGAGGTGGGGCTTATGAATTAGGGCTAAATAAAAGCCCGCTTCTCTCACGCGCGCGAATTATAGCGCGGTCGTGCGGAATCGAATTGGCTTTTGCGGGGAAGTAGGGAGGGATGATTCGCGGATCGATCGCGGTTTTGTTCGAGATGAGCCGGAATTATAGGCGCTTATAATAAGGACGTCGGATAATTTAATTAAGTACGAACCATGGATTTCGACAAATCTCTCTCTCTCCCTCTCTCTCAGATCAAGACCAAAATCTTGGAGATTCTTCGAAAGATACGCGGATAGTTGAAAATATACGTTGTTACGTATATATGTTATGTGTATATTTTAGAGTTTGAGACGAAGAGACACGAATTGAATTACTTGAGAAGAAAAACTTTCGAGATTCTTATTTAAAAATATATTCAACGTTAAAGTATGCAAGACTAAAAAAAATAAGATAAAAGAATTAAAAATTAGTACTTAAAGATAGTTCCTTTTAAAGTTCGCTCACACGCTATTTAACTTCGTTCTATTTCATATATTTAAGAGGATGAAACTTAAGAGGCTGAACCATCCTGTTTTATCTTCATTTCGTATTTCCAAATTTTTGTAAAAACTTAATCGGAATAAAAAACGCTTCTCCAGAAAAAAGAGAATATAGTAAAGAATTGGATAAGACATAAGAATTTAAGAAAAACGAAAAAAAAAAAAAGTTTATAGACTTATAGACTTGAGTTTATAGAGTTTATTACAAAGACTAAATTTTCGCTTTATATGCAAAATTGGCCGTACGAATCCAAATAAAAACATTCTTAAGGAAAAACTAGAAACATAGACGAATATTTTGAGTGCTTTAAAAAGAATTTTGAAGTCTTGTGAGAAGAGAAATCTTGGAACTAAGTTTAGTACAATTTTAAAGAATTGACGGAGAGACACATCTATCCTTGTTTCTATCGTGTCATCTATCCTTGTTTTGGTCCGACTCGGTCCCGAGAGATGGCGCCACTTACCCGACAGCGTAGCGGCTGAGTGACAGCTGAATCGAAGGTCACTCGACGGTTCAGCATCCTTTTAAGTCGATTTTTGTTAAAAAAACCAAATTGCGATTTTCAATCGTGAAGTGTCGTGAATCTGCTTGTTGCGACGAAATTCATAAACTCTTGCTGCTTGCGAGCGAATAGGCAATTTTTCTTCAAACCCATTTGTAAATGTTCAAATTCGCTCTGTGAATGTCGACCGGATCTAACAATGTGAGCTCATCATTGAATTTTACGTATGCGTGGTAAAATTTGATTACGCGTGCTATACGTAATTCAAACACTATCTTGTTATACCGTTCATTTTCCCCTGAGAAAATTCGTTAAACTAGTAATTTGCACTTTCAAGAACGTTCGTCTTCGAGCGAGAAGTTTGACTCAATCGGCCGTAATGCCGTTCGGATACGGCAAAGAGTGGGAAAAAGTGCTCCATCGACAATCTGACAAGTTTGTGTAATGTCGTTAGCCTGTGCTTTGCTTTGAATTTCGCGCGGAATCGGACAACTATCCGACAAACAAAATGTGAAACCCTATTGTTGTTACGCTCTCACCGGTCCAATCGCGGTAGCGCCGAACCGTGTGGGTAACAACGTGGGGCAATTTTTTTTTTCGCCGCTCACGCGATGGTTCGGACCGCAGATATTCGTCGAGGCAATTTATTTCAGACACAAAAGAAAATTTGCAACCCGGAGACGCGCAGCGAAACGTGTCACGGAAGTGTCCCGAGCCGCCGCGTCGTTGCTCGTAGAATCGTTATCCCCGCGACAAGGACATGCGGCGGCGGCGGTCCTCACGGGCGTACTATAACCGGAAGTAATGGATATATCCTTCAGCGGATCGTGGGAATCACGGCAACTTGGCAACTTGGCAAATTGAATTAGAAAGTTCGCCGCTTTCTCGGTCGTGGAGTGTCTCGTTTGTCTTCGCGGCAGCCGTGGTATCGAATTAGTTGCCCACGGAAATCCCACATGTACTACCACGGGTGCGCGCGTTTTCGGGGGAGCGCGAACTTGCCGAAAGAGCTGGTCAGACAGAGAAAACAACACGCGACGGAAGAGAAGAGCGGCATCTGGGGTTTTGGAAACATCCGACGAAAATCGACCGTGTGTATGTGTGTGTGTTATTTGGCGATAATGAAATAACGCGGATAGAGTCAAAAAGAGGAGGAGAAGGAGGAGGAGATTCAAACAAGGAAACGTTCTAATTGTTTGACTTATTATTCCACATTCTAAGCTGATTATTCCGGGAGCACAGCGTGCAAATACACATCCTATCCCGAATTCGGCCAACTGTACGTTTCCCCTGGATTCCGTACACTTTGCTCTCGGACAACAACATTTAGCGAGCCAATTACAACTGACGCGATTAGCTCGGGTTTCGCTATCTTGCCACTCTGTGAAGCCCATCGCGCTTCACCCCGGGTGTGTGCAGAGTCCATTTTATCGCTTTCCATTGAAGTGCACGATCAGACATTGTACACCAGCGCGCACATATAGGCAAATATATATATATATATATACATATGTATATATATAAGCGCTCTTCTCTCTTCTGTACTTCTCGCCGCACTTGGGCCATGCTTCGTCCTATACCACGACCCTGCTAATTACGATATTCCCGATTACGTGGCTCGCATGGCTTTACACATCCGGTCCCCCGCGCGCCATGATGATGGCCG
>QVNZ01018382.1:0-13820 GCA_014825645.1 Pseudomyrmex dendroicus
TTGCGTGCAATTGTTTTCTCACGTGCAATTCTATTAATTTTAAACGAGAATCGAGGTAAAAACGTAATTTACGGTTGAATAAGTATTTAGATGTCGAATCATATATGTGTAAAATTTATCTGCACTTATACGTACTTTTATAGTCCGTGATCTCTTTGAAAATAAATAACAATTTTGTGCGTATAAATAACAAAACTTATGTGTGTGTATGTGCGCGCGCAATATATGTAATTACACTTCCAATAATACTTGCAACCAATTCCAAGGATCGTGAAATTTCACGCGCGGTACGACGTAATATCGTTCGAATTGAGAAGGACCAAAGACAGAGAAAAAAGAAGATAGCTTTTTATAAAATTCGCTTTGATGTCCATCTCTTTCTCTCTCTCTCTCTCTCTCTCTCTCTCTCTCTCTCTCTCTCTTTCGTAATGAATACACACGCCATCGCGCGTATATTCATAGCACACAGTCGCACGCAGCTGCAATATAAATAAATGAATAAAATCCTCCCGTAATCCATATCAGATGATATCGTAACAGGAAAACGTATTCCGGGTTTGAAATATTGATCTGGCCGAATTGCGGAGCGTTCTATCGAAATACATTAAAAAGACACATACGCGAACACAGATGCTTTTTTCTGACAGGAGATATTGGAAGTAATATCACGTGCCGCGCGATACAAAATGATTCAACCAAAAAGAGAGGGAAAGGGGAGGAGGTGGGGGGTTAAAATATCCAGTGACAAAAGTAAAATGATTCCGCGAGAGTGACGCGTGCTATCGACAAGCGCAGAATTATCTGGGCGTACATGTACGAAATTCTTTGTTTTGCGCTGCAATATATTAATTAAATATACCTCGCTATTTTATATAAATTTAATTTGCATGCTTTTGCATATTTATAGTCACATTTATACGCTACGTTATGGTTGCAACCAATACGTACGAAAGCATCTAACGCGCACATCATGACAATCTTCCAATCACATTTTTCTTTATAATTTATAATAAATCACACGAATGTAAAATACGTAGTGCGATATATACACACGATAGTAAAACAGCTAATATGCAAAACAAATGACGTGCAATATTGTCAATTCTATCTGCAATTTAAAAAAATTGCAAATGCATTGTAGAATTTGGATTTTGATACCAGTAAAAATAAAAGATCGAAATTTTTTAAATCCATTCAATTTATGCGACCAAATTTGTTACGCGACAAAGTTTTTCTTTATCGATTGTTTATGTCAAACAACTCTCCGCCGTAATTCTCTTTGTTTTTAGATTACGCGAATCCGAAAACCTTGAAATATTCAGTTAGAAAAATTGTTATTCTAACTAACCAAAATACTGCGCGGAATCCGCTTGCAAAACCATTCCTTTGCGCAAAAATTTTATTGGAGCTTTGCTTTCAACGAAAAAAAAAAAACTAGTAGCTTTGCAGTTGCATTCAAATAAAAAATTGGCAAGATTTTTTTTTATTTTTATGAAATTGTTCACATTTTACGAAATCTCTCCTCTCTTTGCAAACGCGCGCAAACATCTGGGTCAAAAATGTTTCTTTTAGGTTTCAAATATGTAGATTTTGTGTGTTACACAAGACAACAAAATAGTGTAATGTTGTCGTCACGTCGAGAAAAAAAACATCGCAATAAATGTAAAAATTTTCTTCGTGCGTTTATAAGCTGCGTTTCGATATTCACTACCAGTAATAAAAATCTATACTTCACGTCACATGTGCTATAGATTTCCAGTACGGACAGTGAATGTCGGAACGGAACTGACGTAGTCTGTTTTTGCATGTATCACAATTCTGTCTGTTGTCGAATAACAGAGAAATGCAGTTTATACGGAGAGATAGAACGCACATAAAGTCCAACTATCTCGTCCGAGTGGCCTTCTATATTGGAAATGAAAAATTCATGGAACTCAAGATGGAACGTCCACATTCTTAGGTATTTATTTTATGTAAGAGACATGCGCACTTTTATTTTCTCTTCTCTTCGTGAAACACATTGTCGTCTAATAAAAACGTTTAATTTCTCAGCGTTTCCGCAAAGGAAAGACATGAGATGTAAAAACTGGAAAATTCGTGAGAGAGCGCACATCAGAAATGCCAAGAACGTAAACTGTTGTTTTGCATATTTAATTATATGTATAATTTTACATAAATCACTTACATTGTTTGCTATTAAAACTTTAGAAAAAAAAAACTTTAGAAAAAAACATCAGAGATTTTAATAGAAACGTCAAATTACAATATATGTAAATAACAGATTAATCTGGTGACTAAGATTCTCGAGAGCGTTGCAATCATCAAATAAGAAGTTACAGTTTATCTTTAGACAAGGCAGAGTCGTACGTGGCGTCGAAAACTCGGTCTGGGGTACCAGGATAGCAGGAAGACGAAGAAGTAACGCGAGTGCAATCCCACCCCTTGAAGGCGGATCAGTAGGCAGTGCCTGACCAATGAAAGCGCGGCAACTGCCGCGTTTGCTACGCCAGTCATGTCACCAACTCGCATTCTTGCTCTCCTAATAATTTCGGGGATAATTTTGTGGCAAGAGCTTAGAATCTCGATCCTAGCATTTACTAACTTCTTATGTACAACGAACTTACTTACAGTTTGTGTTAGATTAATTAATGAGTCAATCACACTAAAAAAATTCTAAATAAATCATTATATTTCATGTTTGTGTGTGACATCATTAAAAAAAAATCTTTAATACTTTCTTAAAGTTTTTATTTACTACACAAAAATAAAATATATTCGTATATAAAAATTATGTTAGTAATGTATTTTTCTCAATATACGCGTGCAATCTCATCAAAAATACTCTTGGTGAAGAAAATTGTAAATTAAACGAGAGCAAAATTATATGCATTTTTATTAGGTTTAAAAACAAACTAAGTCGATAATGAAAACAAATTTATTGTCGATAGTGGGAGAATCGGAAGAGGCACAGTAAATTCCGTAAAA
The DNA here is from genome assembly GCA_014825645.1 of Pseudomyrmex dendroicus. Taxonomy (NCBI): domain Eukaryota; kingdom Metazoa; phylum Arthropoda; class Insecta; order Hymenoptera; family Formicidae; genus Pseudomyrmex; species Pseudomyrmex dendroicus. The sequence continues at coordinate 2,986 of QVNZ01018382.1, forward strand.
CAAGCGAATTTTAACATCTATTGATCGCACACTCGACAAGATTTTTTAATTTGTTTTAATTTTAAATGATCGGTCTTCAGTTAAATGTTAAAATACGATTTTACTTCGTACATTATTTAAAAATGTGCTAAATGTTTTACGATTAAAAATTTGAAGTAAATCTTCTTAACCAATAAAGTGCAAATAAATTGCAAAGGGACACGAAATCTAAAGAAATAACGATTATATCACGTCGGTACAAAGTGGGAGATAATTGGCTGTGTCAGCTTGCGCGCAGCAGTCTCTTTCGGGTTTCCCAACTGGACAATATCGCACAACGGGAATTTAATAAAGCTCCAACTTTAGACATTGCGTAGAACGTGGCTAAAGAAATGGACGTGGAGCGTGTCCAGCATGCACAGAACCTCTCCTTCGTTCTCTTCCTGTTACCTCCGATCCACAGCATTTTCCGACTCTTCTTTCTCGCGACTTATTTGACTCTTTTATTTTTCGATCGCGCGGATCATGTTCTAGAATAGAGTGAAAAATTGTCAAGCGCCATATGGTGAAAAAAATTTTTATTATCCAATTTTAATCATTAAATAGGAAACACTTCTTTGATTGTGATGTAACTCGTAAACTGTCCCGGAATAAGAAATGTTTATCATGCTCTTTTGTATAATTTAAGCGTATTTGCATATGATTCTTCAAATCTTATATTAAGATATTTTTGTTTTAAAGGCATTACGTTTTTTTTTATGTTTTATTATTTGGTTTATAGATAAAATCATACCGCTCACTTTATATTGATACTTGGCTCGTATTTCTGTTGCTCGGAGTATTGCTCTTGCAAAGTTCTTGTTCTGTACATTTTGACGAACAGTCAGTTTTTACTGCCGCTGGCAATACTCCAATATCATATGTTACGGTCTTTTGTGTCGGTCGTTCGTATTTACATATCACAGCATACATATCGCCGCCCAAGCGAAGCGCTAACCATCGATTTTTTATAACCGCCAGTTTTAGACACTCGCACTTCACTTTAGCGTGAAAATTTGTATGTAAAGTTCTACCCATTCCCTCAATGACTATGAGATCCACTTCGTGCTTTACCATCGCGAGGCACAAATCCAAATTCAAACGACTGTTGAATATTGAAACAATATTATCGAGTTAAATTGGCAAAATAATATGTCCAATATTAGAAGGAAAAAGTTATAAGTACTCAAAATTTAAAAACACTTATACTATGAACAAAATAAATAATGTTAAGAAAACATACCTTAAGTCTAGACAAGGACCTGCTTGAGCTGTTTCCATAGCCATGAGTGTATTGTTTTCTAAAGCTTGTTTGATCACATTACAAATTTTTGCGGCGTCTCGCAACGTTACAACCAACTCGGGATACGTTACATCGTTCAAAGCTGGTAACGAATTAGCGCACAATATTACCTAAAAGTACAAAAAAAATACAAAAAATATAAATAATATTCTGTTTTGATTATTTCGTAAATGTATTCTCTAGAAACGCACAATGTAACGTTTTTCTAAAAATAAATTTATATTAAATAAATATCCTAATAAACATTTAAACTTACTTTTGTCCCTCGTTGTAATAAATCCCGTACAAATGGCAGAATTCCAAGGACAATATCTGCACCGCTGTTGTCAATAAAAACAGCCGCGCATTTGTGAGGTGGTTCATTCTCCAATCTGTGTACCCACTCATCTAAATTATCTTCTAACCACGGTCTACCTGCGAAGAACGAATATTCTTAAAAATGTCGTTAAAACATCAAAAATGAAAAAAAAATCATTGATATTTTGCTATTGTTGATTGTTTATTTGTTGACAAAAGTACACCTGGAATCTTTGTTTGAGCTTCTTTGAAACCGAAATCATCAGTTTCCAACAACTTTGCCACATCCTTTGCTCCCCAATCAAATATGTTACCAGTGAGAACTCCAAGAATTAAAGCTCTTATTTTTTCTGCACCTTCCAACTTATCTAATACTGCTATACGATCGCGTAGAAGCTTCAACGCTTCTTCGTTTTCTTTTCGTTTTTGCTATAAATAAGAGCGTATAACATATAAATTTTGATTTTTATGTTTATTATAAAAATTACAAAGAAATAGAAATCATATTACATGCAAATATGGGTCCGGAAAATCGAATTCTTTCATACATTGCTCGATGGTATCGAGTAATATTCTAACCGTGAGTGCTCCATACGCGCTGCAAATTATTAAACAGTGTTATATAACCGCATACACTTGACAGAGTTTACAAAACGTATTGTAGTAACAAAATACTTACAATGGTTGTGCATGAAGATAATGCAACCTGTTGATGTATTTTTCTTTAAGTTTTGATCCTCTCTCTTGTGCTGTCGGGCTGTGAGGTTGACTGTGAATAGCTTTTGACACAAATTTATCCACAGACTCTTCAAAACATTGCAGCCAGTAATCTCTAATATATGCATAAATAACTTTATTTCTTTACATTTGTACAATTACAATTATTTAAAACAGAAAAAACATACCTGGCCTCTTTATCTTGAGCAAGATCCGTGGTGTCGGGATTGTAAGTCGCTGGATCTTTTAACAAAGGGCAGTACGTAACGATATATTCTGCTTGATCGATTTCTAATTGATCGACCTTAATTCCGAGATCGGTTGATACAGAATCCTTAAATCCCGATGAGCCGGCATAGTTTTCTAACCAGCTGTATCTGTCTGCCTGTTCGGTCCCATACAAATATGCTCCAATTGCGCCAAGATAACCTTCATGGCGAAGAAAAAGAGGCTTTACTTTGCCCTAAATGAAAAACAAAAACTGGATATACATTTTAAAATATATATACTGTATAACAGATAGTCCGATTTATATTTAGGTTTGACAACTGATTAGATTTTATTTAGAACAAAAAAAAAAAAAAAAAAATGACTTGCTGAAAGCACAGAAACTAACATGAGACCAATATTTAATGGAGTATGAGATGGTGTGCATTGATAGCGGATGGTTACGAAGAAAGTAACCACCAAAATAAACCTTATCCATATTATGTACAGTTGCGTATAAACTAGCTATATGTCCGATATCATTGCTAATGGTGAATAACAAGCTCCTTGCAAGATCGGCTTCAGAAAATTGTGGCCGTCCTGTGAATATTAATACAAATTAGTACATACATAAAACACGTTATCTTTCCGATTTTGTTTGCAAGCAGAATGTTTTATATACACATTTAACTTACCACGAGCCAATGCTGCTTTACCAAACGATGACGCAATAAGCTCACCAGACAAGCCTTGAGAATTATAATCGCCTCCATAAATATCTTTCACTAACATATCTACTTTGCGATGATCTCCTCGTTCTGCAAGTTGCAGCAATTCATCAAAGTCCTAGCAGGGTGTTTTTAAAGTCACTGTTTTAATATATATATATGATACACACATGACTCAATCGTATGATGTAGAATCCTTTCATACAATAGACAATTTCATAAAGTATTCCATACATTATTTATTTTTTAATAGATTTGTAAATATATATATATATATATATATATATATATATATACACACACATACATATATATAAACATAATCAAATTATTATATCATTGTTTCAATAAAAGTATATAAAAAGAAATGTATGAATATAATTTGGAAACATTACACAAACTTAAATACCTTTCTTTTTGTAAGTAGTGATCCTAATCCCCAAAATGTACCTCCTCCTGTAGCTGTACCTCCAACTCGTTCAAATACTTTATCTGACTCTACCTGTAAAAATAAATCACAAGTAAAATAATTTAAGTTTAGTACACTAAGCAAAAATATCCTAAATATCAGCTACTTACTTTAAGAATACTGACACCACTGCCGATATTAACCAGCAAATAAGGAAATATATTAGGTTCAGCTTTTCGAAATTCATATTCTGGATTTGCATGTCGATGAAATTCAAAAGCTTCACATGGTATATTTTTGAGCAAGAAATTACAACCCTTTATCAGACAGTCTATCTCGTCTTCCTTGTCAACTCTGAAATTTTATCTTATCAATCATTATCTTCTTCTCAAGAAAGATAATGTATGTGTTCTTTCTTTAAATAGCACAAAGTAAACCATGCAGATCGAAATATTTTACATAACACACAGAAAAAAATGTCATATGTGTGTGACATAAAAAATTCAAATAAAACTATTCATTTAAAAATTTCATTGTGATAATAAATTGTAAAGATACTTGTAGACTTACAACAATCCTAATTTTTCTTGTAGCAATTGAGTATATCTGAACGCTCCGCCTCCAGTTACTTTAATACTTTTACCATGAAATCTTTCAACATCCACTAGATTCTTTTTGACAAAATCTAAGCAGCTCTCAATATATCTTGTTTCAAATTTAACAAAATGTAATCTATTACCCTCAAATACTTTGTATGCTCTTTCTCCACTATTTCCTAAACCTTCTGCATCTTCATAAAGTGCCTTGCGATAACTTACTGTTGAATAATAAGCTATTTTGGTTAATGACAAGCCTAAAATAAATAGCAGTATTATTAAATACAGTCTACATATATTTTATATTGTTAATTACTTAATGATTCACTCAGTAGTAATATGTGTCAAGTAATATTTAAATTATATACACACACACACATATACCATTAAAGGTTGAAAAACATGTTTATTTACTTCATTGTGTAATGTTTCATATAACAATATGAAATATATGCAAGTGTAACATCTTTATAATATTGTTTCTGTTTATATATTACTTAAAATCAAAACGCAATAATATAAGACAAGTTAACCTTTTGATATCAAAACAAAAAGACAGATATATGAGAAGGATTTAAAGTATTGAGAGAGGAAAAATGTATGCTCACAAAAGTCGTTTTGACGATTGAAAGGCTAATAATATTAAGAGTTAATAATGTTAATAATATTGCATAAAAAAAAAAAAAAAAAAACAAGACAAAATGACAGATTGACATCATACCAATATCAATAGCGAATGTTTGCGCATTTTTGAGATTGGCAAACACCTCAACAGCAGGCGGCAATTTGATACATGGCGGATTCGCTCGCTCTCCGTCAATTTCCTCTGCCATTTCCGCGTTACAAATACCTTATCAATTCTTTTCTGATTAACACGTTCCAAGTGACACACATGCCATTTATACTTTTCAGTCAGGTGACTCCTACATCACGATATACATATACTACACCGAACAGCTGCTTGACGATTCGATTTATCAAATATTTAATGATATAACGTAAATATTTAATGACAATTCAAACAAAAAAAACTTTTGAAGAGAACAATTGTTTCTCCCATAAACTCTACAGCAGTGCCTCTCGTGACCGCTCGTGCCTCAAATTAGAGAGAAGAATGAGAACATATTGCCATGATAGCCACAACTTAGGTAATGCCATGATGTCTTCGAGTTCGGTGGTGCATATTGGAATTACATAGTCATGTTCGCAAAATTTTCAGTCGGTTACATGGTTCAGTTCCATGCTACGTCTATTACACGTACATATAATTAAATAAATAAGTAAATAACTCACACACACACACACATTAAAATGAGTTAAGTTAATTAGAAGGCCGCATATTGCACGTCTTAATCCTAATTTTACAATCATTATCTTCCTGTAAGAGAAAAACAGTATCTAAGCATTTCCATATACCCCCTGTCTCTTAAAAGTTTATATATTTACATATTTTTATTTCTATCTGTGCCTGCCATTTCCTATATCTGTCTCTGTATTTCCGACTGTCCTTACTAATTGATAACTCTCTCTCTTCCTGTGTAGAAATTTCTCTTAAGAATAGCTATTCCTATTCCTAAGAGTCTCTACTATTTCATTTTAAACCTACCTCACGTATTTACATCTACTACGCGATTTTATTTTACACGAATATTAGTTTAAATTTTTCACGATCAAAAGAATTTATTTTATCAAGTATATTTTATATTTAACAATCTTGAGAGAATGTATAAAAAATTAAAGAAGAGAGTTCAATGTGAATTCAAAAAAAAAATTCGCAGAAGAATTCAAAGAGTAATAAATCACAGAGATTCAGCAATAAAAAAAACTTCAAGAGAGTGGAGAGATAATGCAAAAATGGAAAAAAACATATATAAAAATTCACACATATAATAAATAAGCAAAACTATGATGATAAATAAAGATTCATATAATCATAAATAAAGATGTATATATATTATATTCACCAACCACCAAAATATTATATAGAGATAGCGAATAAAGAAAATCATGCTGATGTATGATTGTCTTTATCTGTGCTATTGGAAATCAGTGCGAATGATATAGCCCATATAGCGGACACAACGCATGCAATATAAAAATTATTTCTTTTAGCTATATTGAGTGTATGCATATTACATCTTTATATAAATACATAAAAATTCTGTGTTTCTATAGATTTAGCATGAATAAAAATAATAAAAGTTTTTATTAAATAAAGAAATAAGGTTATATTCTATTATATATTTTAACTCTATAACTTAACTTTATAATTTACTAGATAATATGTAACAATATGTATAAGATTTATAATGTAGATAAAAGATAAAGATGTAACTAAAAGAAACAATTAAAAATTTGATTTTATGACTCATATTTATGCAGTCCCACCGTCGTCCATCGATGTGTCTTCATCTGCAACGGCGTCTCTCAAAAGTGATCTCGAGATAGTCCTTGCGTCGTCCCTCGATAGTTCACAATGTCCACATCGTAGCACTTTCACTCACGACGCGGAAGACGCGAAATATCACGCTCGTCCAATAAAAATTTTCTTAAAATCTTGAAGTCAATACTTTTCAAAACTTCACATTTTAATAACTGATGATTCAAAATGAATTAGAGCAAATTGCAAAATCAAATAATTTTTGTAATCTAGAAAGTTATGACTTTGTGAAGTTAAACACGTGAATTTCTGTAAAATAATGCGATACAAATATTTAGCAAAATTTGAATATTAATAAAAAAACACTATATATTTACGACTCAAATAAAAAATTATATTTATAACGCAACGACGTTTCGGTTTATTTCGACGTTATATAGTTGCGTCATTACGCAAGACTCCTTTTGATCTCCAGTGCCTTTGCAGTATTACTGCGAAGACATTTTTGCAGTTTAAGTTTGCGAGAGATATTGCGCCTTATATTAAAGCGAAGCAATAACTACACTAATCAAAACATTCGTATGACTCTATAATATGCTTCTAATAATCACAAATATATAAAATTTGGACTTAACATATTCGCGTATTCGATAAAAATCTATCTCGTAAAAATAACAATCAAATTTCAATAAAATCAAAGATTTATCTTTAACCGTATATATTTTTTATCTTTAACCGTATACCGATTTTCCGTGATTTTATAATTAATGTTTCGCGGTATATACGAACATAATGAAATAAATCCATAGAAATAAAAAAAGAATAAGTGCAGAAATAAACATAAAAGTATTATAAGCAAAGTGAATCTAATATTTTACGCGGAATACTTGCGATTTTATTCTATCTAAGACTTCGCATTTTGTAACGCAATTCAGGCGATTTCGACGCAGACAGAATGGATATACCTTCCGCTTTGATAGAGATTGAAACATCGAAAATTAATTAAAAATGACCAATAATGTATATCTTAAAAATACAATTATATATATATATATATTATATTATATTATATTATATCATAATATATGTATTTAAAATATTTATATTATTTTAATAAAATGTAGCATTATTAATATATATATGTATATACATATTACTTTGAAGTACTGAATGTAAAATTATGTATTCGATGTTTCAAAAATTTTAACACTAAACTACACGCGATTCGCACTGATTTTACACCACCACCTAGAATCTTAAAGTGTACGTACCAAGCGCTGGCCACTTCTGCTACAACACCACTCTGTAACAAAAATAACATTTTTTTCTTATTGTTGGATGTAAGATAATTTTTTTAAATATTAAAATATACAGCTTTAACAGATAAATAAGAATTTCCAAATTTCTTAAGAAAATCTATTGAACAGTTGTAAGTTATGCATAAAAAATGAAACATACCTTCATGCCAACACTCATTAAACTCGAACTGACTCCTCCGATCCGTAAAACTTCTTTTTAGTGCGTGAACCTTCGCATCTGAAACAAACAGCGGGAGAAAATTAACAAAGTTAATTATGAGAAACAGAGAATATTAAATTTTTAAAATAAATTAAAGTTAAATAGTTGAATTTAAGTTTTGAAACAGAAAAGTATTTTGTTTTGTACTTGTAAATATGATACTGACCTTATACTGCCTTTCAGGTAACTTGAACCGGCTCCTTCGATACCGCAACTCCTCTCCTTGAAAATTATCTATGCCTGAAAAAATAGACCATAAGATAAAATTAGCAAACGTATTATTAAATTCTTACATATTTTTTTATTTAAAGAATATCGCGATACGTACCTTGTAACTCATATGTTAGCTACACAGCTCCAATAAACTTCTTGAACGTCGAGAAACACTTTTCAAGTGCACAATGAATGTGTCACGACATTTTTAACATTTGATTAGAACAAAATTAAAAGAAGATAAAGATAGATAGAAGAAGATAAAGATTATTAACACCAAAAGATTAATTTTACATAGATCTAGCTATTTGCGTGATATATACATGTATATGTATATATTCACTTTAGTAATATATTCCTATACAATAATACTAATAATTTCTATAAATTACTAAGAATCCAAATAAGTAATCAAAACAATCAATCTTTAAATCATACAATCGAATATCCTAAAATTCTACACGTTTGATCTGTCGCCAGATCTTCCTGTGAGCAGCAAAGATAGCAATAGATCCTTTTGCATCTAACTGCTACGAGTCTGACGGCAGATGGATCTATACAGTCGTGCAGAATTTTTAGATTTTGATTTGTTAATCTATTTATTATATGTATAATTATTTTATATATTTTATATATATAATTATCTTACTCTACATATCTCTACACGTTTCTCGACATTTACTTCTTTACGTAATTGTAATTTAACGAACTGTTAAAAAAGATTCATTTCAAAATATTAATAAGTACTTTACTTCTAAATCAACTAAAAAAATATTGACAAGAGACAGTGATTTTGCGATATTTATAAAAAAGTCGTGACACATATCTTACAATGGATAGATATTTCTATATAACGGCAGCTTAGACAAGGACGAGGATGGGCAATTTCTTTTTGCATTATCTGAAAACGGAAGATAATATAAAAGATAATATTTGTTACTCTTTTAATTTAAATTTTTTCCATATACACTTACACATATTTTATTTCTATGTACATGTTGCATGTATAAACATATATAATAATTTTATTTTTAATCTGAAGGAGATGTGACTTACTTGTTTTTTTATTATTTTATACGATTCTTTTCTTTAAACACGCGCAACTGCGACTGCAGTAACGCGCGTACACGACACGAAATGGCCACGATGCAATTTCCGTAATGCTCGCCGATTATCAGCAAGTGCTAATATTACACGCGACACTTTGTGGCACACACACGTACATACTATTGATATTCGCGCGCGAAACGATATATATTCACGAGAAAGTACAAGCGAACGTATCGAAGCGCGCGATATTGCGATTCTCGAAATATCAAATCGAGCCGCGCCGTACATACGTAGCTGTATTCAAGTACCTGTAATCACGCAAAGTATGTTACAATTTTATATTATTTCACATTACCAGCAGTAAATGACGATAAAAAAAGTTGTACTCACTTAATTATATTTCACCTTGCACTGTATGCATATTAATTAGCCGCAGTGATACGCGCGTATCCGATTCTGCTTCTCGCGAGCGAATAGGCGCGATGCTAATTATGTATGAGTAATAAACTCCCGACACTTCACAACACGCGTACGAGCGATATTTGTGCTCAAAACGATAATAATCGCGAGAAATACAGGACAATTAGTACGTAGTTGCGTTACGTGTTGTGCGCGTCCGCCATTGATTGTTCGCCAATCGACGCGCGCATATAGCACGAAACAGAACCAGATCAATCGGTAAGATAACATTTTCACTTACCGCTCGTGTAACTTCATATATACAAAACGTGAATATTGCGGCGCTCGTGGAGAGATGTGAATGTAAAATGGCCGCTCTCGAGCTTCTCTGCAAATTGTCCCTATTGACAACAATGCCAACGGCACTAAATTTAAAGTTATTCAAGCCGAGTTACTTTAGACGATTGATCGCGGATTTTCCAGTCACGTACGCGGGATTGTCCCACAGGTTCGTACACCAAGGTAATTATGATAATCATAAGTGACAAGATGCGTTAAATGTTCTGTTTTGATTGAGGAAAGATTGTCAACGTTAACTGAAAAGCTAAATGACCGAATTGGATTCAGTCGGATGCTATTTTGTTCTCTTATTTCAGTCTGCATATGAACGCACCCTTACAACTCCTAATATTTGCCGCATGTAAACATGTATTTTTACAATTTTACTCTTTTTTTTGATGATTGAATTATTTTTGCGGAGCTAGTGATTTTTGGTGTTTTAAATCCACTTTGTTTATATATAAAAACATGTAACATTATTCTTTTTATGTTTCTCAGCACCTAATCTTTGCAAGGTACAAGATTTCACTATGCCACCAAAACGAGCTTCGAAAGCAAAGGTATAATAAACATTTACATGTAATTGTTTTTATATCTTGATTATTTTAAAAGTATATGTATGCAATGGATATTGATTTATATGTAAAACATAATGTTTCTA
>QVNZ01018383.1:0-10759 GCA_014825645.1 Pseudomyrmex dendroicus
CAGACGGCGAACTAGAAAGGGTGCGCAGGTATTTTCCCGACGCCCTTGGAAGACCACGAAGTCGCGCTACTTCACCGACGTTACGATGTTTCTTCTCGATTGTCGTATGCGTCGCGCACGATGTTCACCGAGGATAACACATCGCTATATGCTTTCCCTCGTGCCGCGCGTAATGACGGAAGAAAAATTGTGAGAGAACAAAAATGCGATAGGTAAAAACAAAAGTATATAAATTATTTTTGTATAGTATATAAATTATTACGTGGTTATACTGCGTGTTTACTTGAATAATTGTTAAAAGCGAAGCTACGACTTTAAATTCTCGGTGAAGTACGCTTCTCTCTACGAGAGAAAGAGAAACATACTGTTGTGTTCGGCTTATATACACGCTATGTAGTTTTCCGTCTGCTTTATTCTAGCGGCGCTATGCATCATCATAACATGTAATTAAGTTGCATTACACAGCCCGCTGTTCCGGGTGCGCGGTGTTTTGTCGTATTTCGAAAAAGAAAACACGTTAGGGTTTGTTTGCGTTGTGAAATTCTCCATATATCTCATTCGGTACAATCTCGTAATTATTCTGTGATTACACCGTTTATTTCGTTAAACACGGTTTGTCGACAAACACGTTTAATCCCGCCGTGTCATGCTAAGAAACGTAATTTAAAAGTACGTATATATGTATATATATATACGTACGCGCGATGTTGCTGTAAATATAGTGTACACGATGTAGAGTCGAGAAGTGCATCTCGCGAGTTGTTCCAGCGAGTCGTCTCATCGAAGAGAACGACGGAGAATCATATCTCGCCGTTCTCGTTTTCCCTCCTTGTAAGAAGAGCACACGTGCAGCAACTCCACTTTCTTCGCGCTTCTTTCTCTCGCCAACACGGCTTCGTCCAGACTATCCCGGACTCCCAACTCCTCCTCGCCCTCGACTTTACCACCTTTATACTTACTCCTGCTCTCCTCATTTCGTCCAGGACGCGCTCTACGACCACCAGAGGCGCGGCAGTTTTGCCGATTTAAGGTTGTCGAAGTTATAAAGCTTCTCAAGCGTTCCCTCGGGTTCGCAAGTTTTCTTGAAAGTCCTCCGTTCCACGGCTACCCATTTCCTTCGTTTCTCCGCACACTGCCGAGGCTCGCGGCAGAACTCCTTTTTCCTCCACGATTACCTGCAACGTGTCAAAGGAGTAATTTTCCTGTTTCGTGCTCCAACTTCCTCCCGGTTACTTACCTGTGAGCGGAGATAATGCTCCGCTGTAGCTCTCACACCGTGAGAGAAGAACCCTTCAGGGGTTTCGCACGTATTCGTGGACCAAGAAGGCGGTTAGGGAGAGAGAGGGGAACGGGTGGTTACGAACTACCTCTCGTAAACATGTACCGCGCGTATATTTCGACATATCTTCTGCTTGATGGATCACGTATGCCGTATATTTAGTTGACTTGGGAGGAAGTTAGATGTTTTGAGGGGAGCTTCCGCCTCTCGCCATAACCACTATTTACACGGCCGCGCACACATGCACTCGTAAGACATCGAGTTAAAACTCTTTTGGAATTTCTAACACGCCGACCCGTGAAATACTTTGCGCGAGAAATATACTTTTAATACATTCTAAATATAAATTCCTAAAAAGTAATATTTTATAACAAGAACTATTCAGCTGTTTGTGAGATACTCCTTTTAGCGAAATTTATAAAATTTTCACGTCATCTCCGTCATTTTGTCCCCATAATTTATTCACATTTAATCCACCCGAGTTGAATTTGAATTATTTAACTCGGTATAACATTTTCTTTTCTCTGTGTATTTTCAGACATGTTACGTACGGTCGAACATCGCCGGTTTTCTGGAATGACAATGCTGCCACAACGGCGCGAATGCGAAGTGTGACGTCCATCAGATTACACGCGATGGAACGATTGTTTTAAAGAAGAGCGTGACAGTGCAAGCGCGAGGAATCGTGTGTTACATACACACCGTCGCCGTTGCCGTTGCCGCGAGAGAGGGAAGAAAGCGTACGAGAATAATGGTGAGTTTCAAGCAGATTGTTCCCGTTGTTCCGAGTGTTTTGCCAGTTGTCACACTTCCGTCGAGCGAGCTCGACGATCGAGTGCATTTGAATATGAATTACTGATTATTATATACCGCGGCTTTTCTCCGTTGTCGTTGCCGTTAGGGAGAACGTGTAACCCGAAATATATTCGGGCGGACTATTGTCGGAAGGGGTTTGTAACCGCTCGCGCAGGACGTTCCATCCCCGCGCACGGATTCTGTTCTCCGATCGTGCAGGGGCGGTTTTTCAATTTGCCACTTCTTTCGCACCATTGTCCGTGCAATTCTGCGCTCGTTCCACGCGCGCGCTTTCGCGCTCCCCGATATCGAAGTTTCGGCAATTGATTTCTCTTGGAGCTCTTCGGCGGACTTTTGGCGAGCGAGGCACGGTGAATGTGAAATAACGCACCGACGCTCGAATTTATATTCCTGGCTGCGCGAATTACAGATACACATATATATCGCCTCTTCTCTGAAATCGAGATAGACCCCGGAAGCTCGCTCGCGCGGAATATGGAATATCCATGATGGATGAAGTCTCGGTATAGTCATTCGAGTGCAATTTCTAATTTATCATCGCATTTTATAGAGTGCCACTGTTTAACAACGTGACTGTATATGTGCATGGTGTACAAATTAGTTTCTACTTTTATATTATTCTTTCGAGCGCTCTCTCTTTCTCGTAAATAAGTTTATATTCGCAAATACACAATGAGAGACGCGAGAGATGGTCTTGAGAACGTCGCGCTTAAATTTTACAGGCAATTCACGCGCAACGTAGATTTATTTATGGAGATACTTCGACGAGATATTCGCGAAGTATAAATAAACGAACGACTCTATATATGCATAAGCGCGCGCAACATCGGGACGATAAATATATAGGTAAGATTGAGTCTTTTTTTTTTATTTTTTTTTTCACGAGTCGAGGTGTTCGCGAGATACACGCGCGAAATGCATATGAAACGTCAAATGCACTCGGCGTCGGTCCATCAAAATGCAAATGTCTTTTATCCGCGGTGGTAATATATGCGTCCGTCGAGAATCAGTATTCAGGTTGAGCGCGGGCCGATCCGCCCCTGCGGTACCACAATCCCGGGTATGCTCGCTATCCGTGGGATACTATATACCGACGGGTAAAGGAGAAGGGAGGAGTAGTTGCGAAGGGTAGCGAGAAGCAACCCTCGAAAGAGATCGCGGCACTCGCAGTATTCTCCCGGTCAAATCTTTATTTTACGACCGATCCTGTCGGATCAATGACAAACCACGGAGGACAAGGCCTGCATCGCGATGTTTTCCGGGCGAAACGAAATCGATCTTAATTGATATCGGTGCGCCGAAAGTGCGTCGATGCGGGAATGGCTGGCGCGCTTTATGCCGCTCGTAAAGCAGATAAAAGCCGGGATCCAATCTCATTCGAGTACCCTGGATTATCGTCGGTTTGTAGATTTTCGGGAAATGACTCGCATTTACAGGATACTTTTTCTAAATAAATGTTTCACTCGAGAATCCGTAGTGTTGTTTGCGACGCGAGCTACCTACATAATGATCGAAAACGATCGAGGAACAATTCAAGATACAAAGAAGTTAAGTACGAGCGGACACGTCGAGTGTACAATTGAATGGGCGAATTAATTGTGAGAAAAGAGCTATTCGCGATAATGAATCCCTTGAAGAGCAAAGCATTACGTTTACTCTTCGAACTTTTCGTTTTTTTGTAACTGCTGGTATCACAGCCACGAGTTCTATGGAATCGTTGTTTTTTCCTTGAAATGGAGAGAAAAAGTCCATTGATTCTTTGCTAACTCGAGTCAGATGCTTAGAAAAAGAAACGATTTTATCACGCGCTAAATTGAATCCGGATACTCCGGTGACGGTCTTAAGAGGGTCGTTGATGAGAAAGAAATAGAATAGAAAGAGAACAAAGGACAGGTTCGCATTTATCGAAGAAGAAGAAGGGAAGTGTTGCATGTATTTTTCGCAGGTATTGACTCTGCGCGTGCTTGCGCGTCTGGAAGGCATTTCTTTATGATACTGTTTGCTATTAAATCCGTCGCAACGATTGTCTGAAGAGCTTTCTCCCCCGTTGAAGGACCTGCGACAAAAAACGCGCCGTTTCTTTTGTTACGAGCGCTTAAATAGAATAAGATGTTATAGTCCCTTTCACCTGGGCACCGTAGCGGTTAAACTAAGAACCGGAACTTTCTCTTTCTCTCTCTTTCTCGGAAAAAAAAACAACAAATTTTAAGATAATGTCTTAACGGCAGAGCGAATCCGCGAGTTGTAATATTACGTTGTTTTCTTTGCGAGAAAGACGGCGAGCCGGTAATGCCGAGTCTTTTATTACCAATGTCTGTGCTCTTTAACAATATTAATGAATGGAATTGTTTGCGATGCCGTAACGACATATTCCGCGAGTGCGGAAGAAAAAATGAATGCAAGAACATATATTTCGTTTCTTGCAAACTGCAATACTTTGCTCTACAACGAATAATCTCTTTTATCTTCTACAAAGGACGATTACCGAGGCTTAATCGATCAGCAGTCGTAAAACGCGATGATACCTTTACAGAGAAATATATGTATATATTTAATCGCGTTTAACCAATCGAGACCACTCGTTATTGAATGTGCCCATCATTGACGATGAGATTACAGTGCGCGCGCGCGCGCTATATCGTTTAAATTACGCAACAGAATTGATTCGGAATCAATCGTCTGGCGGTAGCAATTGAAAAAAAAAAGAGAGCGACACAAGAGATGTTCCGCGTCCAGCCAATACCGGTGAAAGTTTCGACGAAATATCCGATTTCGTTCGGTTGGACGATCCGGAACGATCGCGCCGTTTAACCGATCGACGCGGTAAAAAAAACTCAAATGAGTTTCTACCCCGGCCTTTTGCTTCTCAATCCCAAAAATATCCCGCATACGTCTATCTTCTTCGATCTGTCTCTCTCCTTTTTTTCTGCTCTATTTTAATTGCAAAAGTTTCGGTCGATTTAGCTGCGCGCATTATTGAGAGACAACTCGCGCGCGCGCGTTTTAAACTCTTCCCTCTCTTCTAAAAAAGAAAAAAAATGTAATTTCTGTCGCAGTTATTTTGCAGAAAACTCTCGCAGTTTAAAACTGATTATGAGCTCTCGCGTTATCGATCGCGTTGGCGAGATGCGTTTTTACCAAAACCATATCTATCTAACTATATACTGTTACGCAATAGAAAATATCGTTGTAGGACGCAATTTTATACATTCTCTTTGCCGACCGTATTTAAATCATCGGTTCGCACAAACTGCAAATATAGGCCGTGAAAAAATATTCTAGCATACCAGTATTTACAGGTGAGAGAAGAGAAGAGAAATGAAATAGAGAAAAAAAATATGTGTTTGAAATATTTGATATAGAGCCGTGTTTGATCACGGTTTTCGTTCGGGGCGATTTAAAAAATAGCGTGATTGAGTGCCGACGTGTAAGAGCAACGATTGCAACGGAGTCGTGTTTCACGTGTAAGAAGCAATTCACGCTCTCATGAAATCACCGTGCCACTCGCTCGCGGCGATATACGGAAGGGAGGCACTTATTCGTTGTGTATCGTAGCCATGTTGCAAAAAAAGAAAAATTTGCATTTGCGAGCGGAATTGCACGGGACGCCTGCATACTAATAAGTCGCCGTAAGGCGCGCGGTGTATGCGAATAAGGTAAAAAGCGGGGAAATTAAGAATAGAAAATGCTGGTCAAACTTAAGAGTCGCTATACTTCAAATACCGGAGCTGCGAATGATAGGAGGAAATGAAAGCGTAGGAGAGGGAGAGAAAGAGAGAGAGGAAAAAAAAACGTTGAGCGCGGATAAAGTAAAGACACGAAAGCAAAGTAAACATCTTCATTTCCTCGGGAAATTCGCGTTGCGAAGAACAAGAGCTCACGCTCTCCGTTCGAGAACGCTCTTTTCTTTTTTTTTTTTACGCTCGTTAAAGAATTTCTCATTGAGTTCTGTATGTAAACGATTCTGTCGAACGATTTCGAACGATTACTGTTTGAACAGAAAATTATTCTATCAAATTAATCGGCAGTTTTGTAACGGCGACCGTATAATATCGAAAAGATTATATATCGCGTACATTTCTTTTCGTAATATTCCGAGTGTTAACGAGAGTTTTAGTTGGAGAAACGACACCCTCTCTCTAACCGGATCGTATCTTCGCGTTATCACCGCGTTATCGGGAATTATGACATTGCGAATAGCGGATTACGGTGAAACAGAAGCGGTGGAATCCGCAAAGGCGCGTGCGAACAGCCGCGCGAAATAAGCTCAGTGTCCTCGTAACACGCCTTCGACGCGGTTTAATTGCCGATAATAGAACCACCCCATACGTATCGAATGCGAGATTTTACCTTTATGCACATCCACGGTTACCATCGAGTCATTTACACCGGTGTGTTCCCTCGTATACGATATCCCGTTACCATATATACCCGCGCGTTGGTAATAATAGATAGCCCCGGCTCGCAAACTCAAATCATTGGATTGATGGAGCACGCAATTGCGCCGACATAAACCTTTGGATTATCTCCCAGGTTGGTTGACCCGTTCGTTGGATTATTATGTTTATGCAGCCGCGGAAATCGATTTATTGAGAATATCCGCCGGTATTTATGGTTTACGTGTTCTGTGTGTTAGCATTTTCTGCAAAATGATCGAAAGCACTCAAGTTTACCGGTTTTTTATTTTTACAGTAATTAAATTCTTTGTAACAATCGGTTAACTGTTTTTCCACAAACGGAAAGAGATCAGGAAAAATTGATAAGAAAATGATCGTAATGATCTTTTAATTTGGAAGAAAAATTTTTAATTGGTTTTGTAATATCACTCAACGATCTCGTAGAATCACAATTATCCTCTTCATTGTGCAAAGAAAAATCTACTCGAGACTCGAGAGAGAAAATTACTGCGTTATTTGTTCTATTTTTATTCGTTCTATTTTTATTCGTCTCACACCGCGCAAAGAAATCTTCGTATACGTATAATATATTTGCGGACAAATGTCTTCTCTATAATTATCTCTCTCAAAAAACACTTTACGTATATCTTATGATATCGCGTAATGTCATATATATATTCGACACAGTATACGTAAAATATTGCTTTAGCGATAGCCCGATTTAGAGACGAATATCTATTAACCCTCTCGCGCGCGCTCGCGGAAACACGATACGCCCTTCCGTTTGCAAAATTTATGCGATTCCCGAAATGCCTCTCCCTCGGACCTCTGTGCTGTCGGTACGTGAGATACACGGCAAAGGGCCGCGTTACCCCCGTTTCCCGTACTTTCGTTATTACCCCGCTGATGCCTCCGGGTGGCGCGGTCGACCATATCGATCGAACGAGTGAGAATGGCACTCTCCGCCGACTAGATACTTATCGTTGTCCCTTCCCGGCCTGTGTAAAGAGAGACGAATATTACCCGTCCGCACGTGTTCGCAAGGCGCACGGCATAAAGTTCCCGGATCCTTAAACAAGTCTCCCATATGCCTTGCATACATTTGGCGGGGGAAGACGGAGAAGAGCAGAGGGATAGTTTAAGACGGCGAGCGAAACTCGAGGGACGGAGAACGAAAAATCGTTTGCGAGGTAACTTCTTCCTCATTCCTTCCGACTTTGCCGGTGTTCCTTTTCCGACGTCCTTATTTGCCTCATCCGCAACCGGACTGATCAGCGACAACTGATAGCCGCGCCTCACGAAAGGAGTCTTAATGTCGGGCTGACTCAGTTCCGCGCGCGTTTGTTCCGGAAAGCAATAAAGTTAAGTGTAAACAGCGAGTCTCCGCTTTAGTCTATCGGTCTCCTTACACGTAGACCCGAGGATGGAGTTACACCTTTCTTCCGACCCTTTCGCTTATAAATGATACACGTGTAGCGCGACCGAATGCGAGACCGTTCGTGCGTGCGACATTTTTTTTTTCGAGAGAGAGTTTAAGATTACCGCAAAACCCTAGAAGTCGTGTCAGGTGTTAATTGAAATATCGAAAACACGCGCACACCATACACCACCACAGATTTTGTTCCCGCGTTTTGAAACAGAAACGGACAAGTATTACATAGTCGGTATACCGGCTGTGTTTCCGCGTAAAGCTTTTCCAAGCGGGTTGTTTTGCGACATTAATGCGCGTGCCGAGCGAAACTTCGGAACGCTTTTAGCGGCGGCTGGTGGATGTAGAAAAACGCGGAACATGCGAGACACATAAATATTATGCCCCTTGTTCAGCAATGTTAGAAGCTTATCGTTATTCCGCACACGTTGGCCGTTCGTCGCAGCCCACAGGCACTAACTATTTACGTTGCGAGTCGTCCAAGAACCTCCCGGTAGATAAACAGCGAGGGGGAAACGACCACCACTATCGCCGCCCCACGTAGCTCACCTCTCGATGGCTGTAAGCATTTAATTTGCATAGAAACGCGACTAACTTTGGCTATTAAACGCTCCCCGCCTCGAGGCTCACGCCAGGTTTCAATTACCAGAATGGCAAATCTTGAAGATTTCTCTTTTTCATCTCCTCAAGGTTGTCGATTTAAATGTCCGCTCTGAATCTCGAGACGGTGGGACTCTTCTAACACCGCTGCTTATTAGCGGAGGGCTTTTTTATTTAACCGTAATTATCGATTCCGACAGGAAGGAAAGAGACATTAAATAGAATGGCCATTTAAAACTTACACAGCGCTACAAAAAAGAATCTCACAAACGACGATGATTGTAAATCGTTAAAAGCGATTTCTCTCTCTCTCTCTTTCTTCCCAAGAAAGCATGAAGATCTTCTCTCAACTCTTTTGCTGGCGTTCGTTTCCGTTTTTCTCGCGCGCAGTGCCATTCTTCGCGCGATTTACATTCACTACGGTCGGGGGTTGTTGAAGCGAACGGGCCGTTTGACAGTAAGTTGCGGAAGTCGGCCACTTCGTTAGGACGATTTGAACGCGCGATCGCATATAAAAGCGCAGTCGCTCCGACTTGCGGCGATGTGCATCACCACGCGCGCGTGCAACTCTTTCTCGTTACGCGAACGGATGCTTATTCAGTGGCGGCATGCAGAAGCAGCTGCAACGCCGCATCGCACATCTGCATCGGCCGTATCGCGAGAGAAAGAGCTACCGCGATGGCTCTTTTCACGAAGCACTTTCCATCATGTCTTATCGCCTAGCGCATCTGTGGCCTCATTTGCAGCCGTGTATGGGAGCGCACGGCCGGCGCGCTCCCTTCTCTATCTTCTCGACTCGTTTATTCGCCTTCTGTGTCTCGTTTTGTGTCTGTCTCTCTTTGAATTTCTCGCTGCTGTCTTTGCCTCCGCGCGCGAGAGATCTCGGTCAGAAAAATGTTGTTCTTCGCTCTCTCCTCTGACTGTCATCTTCTTCACCGGAGCTCGGAGGATACTTTAACAACGTTTAGATAGCTTTTTAAGTAAACTCGCGAGATCCGGTGTTTATTTGCACAGTTATATCGGTCGCGTTCCCGTTCTCACGCGAATACATTCACCGGAATACTATATTACATATAAATGATTCCGTTTTGAGGCAAAACTCACTCCGAAAATTTGAGGCAATTTCTTCTGTGGTTTTAGTCGCGTGGATTAAATCGCCTATTTGCTGGCACACTGCGCTCCCATTCAAATGCTGAGACGCTCTCATAAATTACCGCGAGGTTCGCTTCGCGGAGAGACGGGACCGGTTACGCTGCCGCGTAAGAAAAAAGCCCGATTTGCATGTGCAATTTCCTCTGCGGGGCAACGAACGCACGTGCGCGACGACCTCCGGTTTGCTGCTCCGCGCGCGCGCCTTCGGAGAAATGGGGTAGGTACGTTATTTCTAATGTAATCGGCGTGCCGTCGTTTTACGTTCGCGCAATTGCCGTCTAGCTTCTCCGCGCTTTCGTGAATACCGCGTCGGCCGGGGGATGTAAAACGGCGCTCATTACCGTTATTACAGAAATGACAGCCGAGCATTATTTCTGGCGAAATGATCGGTAATGGCGGGCCGACGGTGCGGTCGGTCTATAAATTCCTAAAGATTAGCGACGGAAATAACAAGAGTCCCGTTTTGTTGCTCGCGCGTTTCCTGAACGGTATATTTCATCCTCGAGCATTATAAGAAAGAATATTGAAAATAAACAACTGCACGAATCCGATAAAGCGTTACGACCAAAGACGTGATAAATATACGTTTTTTTTTTTACCGTCATTTATATATTATGCCTGTTGAACGAAAAATTACTGTCTCAAGATAAAATAGTGAATATATTTCTGTCCCTCCATGAATATATAAGATCGTGATTTAAAAGTAAGGTGCTTGCTCGTCGACTTGTTCAATATTTAGATACTCCTAGATATTTGGGAGGTTTAGTTCCGAGTTAGAAATAAAAAAAAAATTCTTAGAAGATAACGCGCACCGCTCGATCGGTCCGGAATAAGCAACGTTGAGGACATTCGAATTTGTGAGATGCAAATCTCCTGTCGATATCCGCAGTATTTCGAATAATCCGACTTTAAATTGGAACTGTCAGCGGCGAACACGCGCGAATTCGTCGCGTTGTTTTAATTAATTAAAGCGACTCTCTTTCCGAGTGCTTTCTGCGCGCACACAGTTTTGCATAATGACGAATTGGCGCCCGGTTAAAATCGTTCGGTTGACGCACGATCGATTTCGTTCTCTCACCGCACACA
>QVNZ01018384.1:0-34008 GCA_014825645.1 Pseudomyrmex dendroicus
GCCGCAGCTTCCTCCGGCGAAATATACATCTCGCCGCGCGCATCCGTCGTGATCCGTTACAGTTCACTAGCCTCGGGATTTGCGCAACCGGCTGCACTTAGCCGGAGCGTTGCCGCACCGAAATTGCACCGTCGAGTATCGACATCGCGAGCCATCACGAAACAACGGGACATTTCGCGATCGGTAGAAACGACAACAACGCAGCCGGAGCGAAGCAGGAGCGTTTACGCTTACCCAACGGGCCCCGAGTCACATTACATAATCGATCGGGAGAAATAGATGCCACCGTTCGTGACCTCCGAATGAAGAGAGAGAGAGAGAGACACCTGATTATTTATCAAATCGTTTGTTATCGATTGCAATTTTTTTTTACGCGCGGTAATCGCAGTTTTTTATACGGGGATCGAATAGAGTCTTTACAGAATGATTTTTCTCGACGAAACGTGTAAAAGAAAATTACATCACATTTCAGAGATTTCAGAGATTTAAAAATTATTTCTTTTTTAAGCTTTTGTTTTACATTTTTCTCTATTTGAGCGTATATTTTCTAAGCTATAAATTTATTAAATCGCATCGTTTATTTCGATGTTTATTTTCAAGTGAGTTCACTGCCCCTCCGTGATTCTTCGCGAAACCAGCGGCGAAACGAACGTCCCTGCTGCGAGCGCATCGGCGAGGTCATCCGCGGGGTGACGGAAAAAAAAATGTTCAGTCCAACCTACCAGTTGCTTTAGAAACGACAGCGGACCGACGTTGATCATCTCCCCGCCCACCTGCAGCAGAATGTAGAACAGCACGCCTATCATGGTGAAGACCTCGGCGAAGGTGCGGACGATGTCCGTTATCTCCGTGGGCATCTGCAACGGCAAGGGATCCATGTCCGCGGGTCTGCTGTAGACGGCTAGGGACAGGCAGACCAGGTGGAGCACCAGGATAATCAGTCGGTTCCTGAACTGCGCCTTTTCAAAAAAAGCAGAGAAACAGATAATAAATGTGCCGCGTCTCTCGTGCACTTTTCGTGTCGGTCGCGAGCGGCGCACAACTTGGCGGCGCGCATCGATTACCCGGAACGTAAGAGCAAAGTTTCTCGCAGACGGTAATATACAAGGCCGATCTCGAAAATATCGCCCGGGGGTCCCGCCGGGCTAAGCTCCGAGGGATGAAAACTTTCGACGAATGTATGTACGAAAGGATTTCTCGATTTCTCAGGGAATTTTATTTTTCTCTTAGAGGTTGTGTGTGTGTGTGTGTAAATTGACGCGAGAAATCAAATTATATATAATTCGAATTAAATTTAATTCGAAAAAAACATCTATATCGGATGTTCGTCTCGTTGGTTTTCTCGCACTGCTTTTTCCGCGAATCAGTTGGCACGTCTATACGTTCGTTATCGCGATAGATTAGAGTGGCAGCGGAAATTGCTGCGGTTCAGAAATTGCGCGCATTTCTATTTCCGAGATGTATTTTGCAAAGTTCGATATAGAACGGTGCATTCTTATATCCGACGCGCTTGTATTCTATTCACACGAACGTGAGACATCGGAGCGTGAACACATATGTGATTATGTAATAAAACTTTTTTGAGAGCGCGCACATGCCGCGGAACGTAATCATCTTTCTCGTCTCCCCTCTATCGTCGTCGGAAAATTCCCCGTGTTACGTTCGCGTCGCGTCATGTTATTATATCGGCGGCGATAATCCAATTGCTCAACGCGATGTTTAACGTCTCTCGTTTTATCTGCCGCGCGCTTTGCAAAGCGGCAGCTGTTGTGCGCGTTGCGCTAAACGGATAAAATCGTTCTAACGAAGTGCTCTCCCGGATTGACTCCGGCGCTATGATCCGATAATAGGAAAATCATAGCCCGAATCCCGGGCTACAGTAATACTACTGCATATTGTAGTCTACATGCGGTCCGAGTGTGGTCCGTGATTAGTGCAATAAATGGGACGTTACGCGAGGCCGGTTATAATATGCGCGATACGCGCGGCGGGTGCTTCGCGTCTATGTCTCCCTTCTCTCTCTCTCTCTCTCTTCATCTCTGTCTCTGTTTCTCTGTCGATGGTCGCCGGCGAAGCTTTCGGCGTGCCGTACGAAAGCTCGTTTGCGATGCGATCGTAATTGCAATCAGCCCGCCCGTATAACTTCGATAGCCATCGTTTCGAAATCACTGAGCCACCATGGTCTCGCGACAGGGGTGACTTGAAATAACCGGCGCAATTATACCGCCATCGCCGGAAGCCCCATCGACGTCACTCGACCGGTCGGCCTCCGGTGTTAATCGTTCCAAGTCACTCGACAGGCAGATGGAAGATGAGAAAGAGAAAGAGAGGAAGAGAAAAAAAAAGAGAAAGAGGATATGGCCAACACAATATTCCGAATTAATAGACGCGTCGAACTCGCGTGAAAATTTAATCAGTACTTTATTTCGTCAAACATTCATTTCGCAATTTTCCAAAATTGCCGTTTGCGAGGCGAGTATAACAATTTTGATAAAAAATTAAAAGTTTAAAAATTTGTGCGCTCGCGACGATAAGAGAGAGCCAAGCTGTTCGACGATGTTATATAACATTTGATCTTTCTCTCTCTCTCGTGACTTAAGCAGCTTTGTAACATATTATTTATCGATATTTGTGCCCAGGCGGCTCGTGTCATCGCCTACATAAAAGATATACAAGTACGGTGCCAGGAAAAGCGCATCGCGACACGTAACGGTGTGAGCTGCTTTTCGCGATGTAAGCCGATATTTTCCTTCTCGGGAAATGGCCGCGTGAAGTTATTCCAAAAATATATTGCTTGATTTGTCTAAAATTATCGTTCGAGTGTAAAGTGAAACATCGTCCGATAAAACACGACAAAATCCCCGGCAAGCTTTTAATCCCTCACGATCTTCTATTATTTAATAAGAAATCTTATTTACGATTTTTTTAATATCAGAGAGAATTTCCGTCTCTTCTGGAAAGAGGAGATTGAACGGAATAATTTTTCTTCCTGATATCGCGCAGAGACATGCAATGTACACATATATATGTATCTTGCTCACACGCGCGCTTCTAATAACACATTTGTTAAGTTTTAGAAAAAGAAACCTTGTCCTGAAATCGATAGATAAAATTATTTAAAAAAGTGTCATCTTTTTTTTTTATTCGGAGACTAATCATTTAATTATTACGCCGGTCCGTGAAGCTCTGCTCACACACACCACATGCCACAAAAAATTTAATCATATTAACTAATATTTTTATTTATTTCAACCAAATATTTTGTCTAATCAAATTAAGAACTTATTTGATGCAACAAAAAATTTAATCACATTAACTAATATTTTTATTTATTACAACCAAATATTTTGTCAAATCAAATTAAGAACTTATTTGATGCAACAAAAAATTTATATTTATCATATTAACTAATATTTTTATTATAAGTGCGTACAGTACAAAAAATAAAGAACCAAAGAAGACGCGCAACTCCCGTTTTGCGCATTGAGTTATGCACGGTACACGAGGAGAAAAGAAATTCCCTCTTTTGTTCGATGTAAGTCGCGGGTAGTTCTATGAATAGCCAATAGAGTTACACGCCGAAAGGAGTTGCCTGTATCTGGTGGTGAAGGTACAAGATAAATCCTGAATATCGTAATGTCACGAAGAATGAGGCAATTTCAGCTCCTTAACGTACAGAAAGCCGATCGTATAGAAAATTTTTTCTTTCCCGCCGGATGTGCAATATTCGATCTGTCTCCCCGGGAAAAAAAAAGCGCCGCCGCGTTTCGCTTCTTTTGTGCCAATGGATTATAAGTTCTGTTATAAAATTTAAGATACGGAAACGAGATTGGAATTGAATCTCGTCGTGTATATAATACACACGAACGCGAAATGTTCGAGTTTGCCGCGCGTCGTCGCGAAGTCGGACGGCACAAAAGCGGAGGAAGAAAAAGAGAATGACAAAAAAAAAAACTCTCGATGTGGTGTAGCAGCATCTTATAATTCAGCGAGAAACGAGCAGGAACGCCATCACGTGGACGCACTTACTTGCGCGAAGGTCTTCCATTTTTCCTCAAGTAATCGCTGAATAATACCACCGTCCAGCATGTCCAAGTGCTCCTCCTTCGTACCGTTCAGAATGATAAATAGCGCGGAGTTCCAGTCTGAAATAGAAATTCGGAGAGAGCCATTTGCGGTTAATGGAACATCGCTTTAGGGTTTGCGCCGCGATAATTATGGGTTTTGCATTAGTGAGAGTGCACACTGGGCGCACCCTCGGTGTGTGTATACAGATGCATCGTGCGCAAAGGGGAAAAAGGGAAAAGGGAAGGAGAGGGGGAGAGAGAGAGAGAAAGAGAGAGAGAGAGAGAGAGCCAGTAAGGGGGTTGTGCGCGTCCTTTTTGGCATTCCATCCCCCTCTTCCGTCGCGTATCCGGCACGAAAGTTTGTCCGCCGTGTGGAAGCGGAAATTTTCCAGCGGCGTCGTCGTCGTCGCCGGGACTTCGCACCGTCGAGAATAAGGGAAGAATTCTCGCGCTATTAACGTTTCATTCGCAGAATGCCCGCAATCGCCGGAGGGATGTTTCGCCGAAAAAAAAAAACGCGACGGACGTTTAGCCGGTGTGTAACAGAACTGTGTGTGCGTCGGCGCGACGAAGACAGAAAAAAATTCTGCAAGCGACCCCGACTGCGCGCGCGCGCGCGCGAAGGGGATTTTAAATATTTGAATCACGCTTACCGACTTTTAAACATTTTAGCGCGATCGATACTCCGCCGTCTTTCGGTTCTGTCGAATCGCGTCGTGCAATATTAAGCGCAACGTTCATGTGCAAGAGACTCTTGCCGAGAGCGACAGACTATTCCGCTTGCGTATCGATCGCATGCATCTGTCGTCGCGCGCGCTTCGCTCCGGCTTTGGCGCGAATGCTAAAGTAATTGGAACTTGGAGGATTGTATCCTCGGGAGTCCTTAATTACCGCTCGACACGGCGGCGGGCGAAAGGTGCGCGCACACGGTAGCTTGACCCGTCAAAAACATTGTTCCCCGTCTTTGGGGCGTGTAAACCTCGGCGCTATTATTTCGAGCCGGTTATATATATAAATGTATATTATATACATTTTGACCACTTTATACATATATATCTCTGTTAATTGCTCCTTCCCTTTATTCCGCGGTGAAACTTCTTCGGAAGGAAGATAAATTAACAGAGAAACTCCGCGCGCCCGAATTTTTTTTCACAATCTTGGCACTTTGATAAAAAAAAAGTAGTAGCACGCAGCGGCGACCTTTCCGCAGCGCAGCGGAATTTCGCATCGGTCAAGACTCTCCGAACGGAATTACGTATTTATAATTGCGGAGGATGTGCAGCCTGGATTTCCATCCATAGCGTAGTGGCGAAACATCTGATACCGATATTTACATATATAACTTCGATCGTCCGGTCGTCAATTTTGCATCTGACGACCGTTGATCTTCCGGCTGCAAACCAGTATATCCGCGCGATGGTGGAAGTTACTCGGAAACGCGCGCGTGTCCGTTACCCGCGTAATTATATCTGACTTCGGAGCCGCACCGATAGTTTTACCCGAGATTCTCTCCTCCGACGGTGCACCGCCGTCTAAGTAACCTTCTCGCGCGACCGGACGTTGAACCGAACTTAAATAACGAACTACCACTTTGGCCGCTCCATTTCCTCCGATCGGCGGCAATTATTTCGGGGAACCGATCGCGAAGTTAATCGTTGAACGTGGCGCTCCCTCCTCCCCTCTCTCCCCGTAGTAGATAAACTTTCAGCTATGATGGATTTACATCTGTGTTGCGACGTTGTATTAACGCGGGATAAGAGAGAATCGTCGAGTAACGTATAATGAGCATAAAGTAGATACATAAATTGGAAATCAATTATGCATAAGTTGGTATTATTAAAGGCTTTCGCGAGATTGTAAACTAAAGTTATCCTAGCATCCATTAGCTGAAAAGTTTGGCTTTAATTCTCTCGCTTTTGGAAAACAAAGGTTCTTGACGGTTTTATTAACGGTTTATTATCAATTCCTTCCGCGGTGCTGGTCTGTTGTATATAAAACCACATATAGTTTCCTTATTTATTTTGCTTTTGTAGATATTTCGCACCGTGTCTTTTCTAAGATACCCTTCTATTATTGTCGTCGCGATAAACTTCACGATATGCGAGTCTATGTCGAATGCTCTCGAAATAGACTTCAGCACACCTCGACATTTTTCTCGGGTCGACAAGTCGATAGCTTCTGGTATTGAAGTTAAATAATAGAAGAGAAAGAGAGTCCGTGACAGCTCAACGGATAATTAAAATCGCGTTGGCATCTACCGGGTGTCGTCAAGATTAAAGATACTTTTTCTTATCGTTGAAAAACTAATTTATATTCTCTCCCCATGTTTGATGTTTAATATCACGTCATAAATTGCATTCTGAAAGCGTAAACAAGTAATGGAATATTTTATATTATTCTAATTGTAATCGCGGGGATACTGATGATGAAAGGTTTTGCGCGCTCAAAGTCAAAGAATAACGACGAACGTGATTCCAAACGCATTTGTGCGAACTAAAAACATTTACATTCGTTAAAAAAAAAATGTACATTATTCTTTTGATAATAACTGTGCGACATTGTTAATTTATAATAAGTTTTAATTACGTATAGGCGGGATACTTCGACGCGCAATTGCTATCATTGTATTAGCATTGTTTACTTTTCAGTCTCTATAATAATCCTCACACACAGTATCCGCAAATATAATATCAATAAAAAAACATCTGTTAATATCCTTCACACGGAAATAATTTTATATTCTGCAGAAAATAACTTATCTTTATTTATACACACTGCACATATATCATATCATTGCGTGTATATCTTTTTGCGGTATCCATAACATTTAATTTAAAATTTAAATATAAGCCAGATGCGCTACTTAACATATTAATATTAGTGTAAAATTTTATTAAACGTGACATTATAAACATTATATATATATATATATAAATATTTCAAAGACTCAAAATAGAGAGAGAGAGAGAGAGAGAGTGAATATTTTTGCGCGCATTTGGGAAAAATATTTTCGTCCCTGGTACACGTCGAGCAACTTTTACATCGCGGATCGTTTCCACTCAACCTCGAAAACTGTCGGAGTCCTCTTATGTGACGTCGCTTACGTGCGAAGGAAAAGTCTGAAATAGAAGGTTGTGTAACGTTGAAAGAGGGCAAGTGTCTTAACGATCGCGCGCGCGTCGCGTCGTTGAGAATCTGTCTCCGGCCAAGAATACCGTAAAGCTTGCTCAAACGGTGTGACATCGTCGTTGCATTCATATGGCGAGCAACACACATGTGTGTAACGTACGCGCACTCTCGCGACGCGATTACTCGCGGGTTAATCCTGTGTCGCGCGCAAATTTACATAAGAGTGTACAAGTGCGGCACATAAATGTCCCGACCAACAGAACGTTCAACGTAAACTGTCCGCGATAAAAGTTGCCGGGACGCAGTTTTTTTTCTTTTTTTTTTTTTTCTTTTTTTTTTGGAAGCGTTTATTTTGGAAATTTTAGTTGAAACATTTCACGCACCCGGAGCGTCTGTGCTCTCTTACATATTTATATACGCGACAGGATTATCCCGCGAATGGTCGCGAAAAAATGATGGCGTTGATCGCACCGCGCCGCGCCACGGAACAAGTTGCGACGGTCCGGTTTCCGCAGCGCGAAGATGATACCCGGAAGTTGAGAGAATAACATTTTGCGCGCGCACAACGTCTGAATTAAAGCGGAGAAAAACCACCGATGTTCTGGACGGAGAGGGCGGAAACGGCGGCTTTCTCGCGCTAAAAGCTCGACCTCTGACCGCGGTTAGCTCTTTTGGCCAACCGCCACCATCCTGCCACCCTCACCCTTCCGACTTGGTCCGACTCTTTCTCTCCCTTTCTCCTTCGGTCTTGGTTTAGAGTAATTAAGCGTACCCGTAGAAGAGACGTGCCGAAAGTTCGGCCTGCCTCGCTATATAGCGCCTTGTCCTCTCGACGTTACTCTCCTCCATCCGGATGTTCCAGCCGCCATCCCCTTTGCGAAGTCGGGACGACGCTCGGTGGGCGCCTCGCCGGAGACGCCCGGTGTCGCGAAGAGGAAGAAGGAGATAGATGATAAGGTAGGTAGGTGGGTAAGGGCGGCGGCCGACGAAGGATCGAAGGAATAATGGATTTCGAAACTAAATGAAACGCGAGCTAGCGACGTCGCGTCGCGTCGCGCCGCGTCGCGTCCGCGGCTAATCTCGAAACTTCGTTAAATGCCCGTAATTGCATCCTGCGACGACCTGTCTGTCTCGCCGCTCCGCGCGCTCCCTCAGGCATCCGCATCGCGCGAAAACCCGCAACGACGACGAACGCATCCATTTCTCGGAGCAACGCTCTCTCCACCCCGGCGCGAACTTCGATACAATTTCACGCAAGTTCGCGATCGGCGGTTCCCTCTTAAAATGCGAACGGCGAAACGCGCGCGAAACTTTCTCCCGCTCCCCATTCATTGCGGTTCTTTGTCGGAAATTTCGGTGACGTGACAAACGCTCGCGGGATAAAATTGAACATCTTTTTGGAGAGAATATTCCTGCGAGAATATCATGACATGGCTGATCCGAGTTTAGATCGTGGACGCGCATTTTTTATTCAAAGGACCGGTCACTTTGACAAAATCGAATCAATTTCGGACCGAGAAGTCCAAAATTGTGTTTTGTAATGCAAAAATTCGAGAGAAGTCAGAAAGAAAACAGAAAGAGTTATAAAACTCGTGTTAAAAATTTAAATTCTATACAAAGTTACATTTTTACACAAAGTTTTTATGAATTCAATATAAAGACAGTCAGAATTAAATAGAATTATAATATGATAATTAATTAAATATTATAGAATAATATTATATTAAATTAAATTAATGAATTTGATATTAAATTGAACAGAAATAAAATATAAATCTTTTTCGTTTCTTTGTATCAAATCGCCGCTATAAATTATTTAGTATTTAGTTTAATGTGTTGCCGTTAATTCTATTTTTTAACAAATAGAATTAGTATCACGAACGCGATTAATCGGAAGCATACTAATGAAGTTTAATAATGAATGGATCTTTCGGCAAACTCCTCCCTTCCCTCCGTAACTCCCTTTATATATACATAATTAAACGTACAATCGTGTATAAACTATCGACCTGAAATTACGCAAATGTCGCTACAGCAATTCGCATGATTTCTAAAACGGTCCCGTTTATCTCGTCGGATTCCAATTAAATGAGAGAAATCGACTTTCGATTCTAAATTACCGTCAAAACAGAGAAAATATCGACGCGATAACGACATGGCGCGAGTTGCGACGATAACGAGCCAATATCAGCTAGTTTTTTTTTTCTTTTTTTTTTTACTGCGAGCACGGCATGTTATTCGGCGGGCGCTACTTGTTTGAGGAAAGAGAGAAAGAGAGAGAGGCTGCAGGATATGGTTTACTATCCGTCCGCTACGTTCGCGGATGTACGAAAACTTCGTAAATTTCTTTTTTTTTCCCGGAAGAACTTCGCAAACCCGATTTTGCTCCCGTATCCAATTTTACAGGAGAAGATAGTCCCTTCTTGTTCTATATATTGGTTCTCTCTTGCCCTCTTCTCTCTCTCTCTCTTTCTCTCTATTCTCTTTCTCGCCTCTCCTGTCGTCGACACTCGCGTCGCAATTTTTGCTCTGCTCCCACCTTCTTCTTGTTGGGACGCTTACACAGGAGGAGGAGGAAGAGGGAAAAGGGTGAGAGGGCAAGCCGTACGGCGGAAACCGTGAGGACAATTTTACATAAGCCGCACATATGACACAGCGCAAAAAACGCCCAGCGCGGAATAATTTACCGAATATTCCGAAAACGCGTCCCCGGCGAGATACCTCGTTCCCGACTTGAAGTACGTTGTAATATTCGAAATTGGAGAGCGCGCTCGCGCACAGAGAAGAGAACGCGAGAGTGGAGCAGAATGGAGCAGAGAAACGACTTGTTCTTTTTTTTTTTTTTTTTTTTTTTTGTTTTTTGAGGAGCGTACATTTAAAGTTACACGCGACAATAAAGAAATAAAGAAAAAGAGGTGAATAAAAAAGAATGTATACTCAACCACAATTAAATCAACAAACAAATTTGTTATTAGAAAGAAAAAGAAACAATCGCACCAAAAATACTCCTTCTTCTTTGAAATGGGAAGAAGAAAAAAACACTTCTGTGGAATCGACGATAAAATTCTGCTTCCGAGATTCTTTTCGTTAAAGAAATGCTGCGCGAGCGAGCGAAGTTCGATAACGCGCTTCTTCACCGCGAACTAGAGCAAACTGGATTTTT
Organism: Pseudomyrmex dendroicus; assembly: GCA_014825645.1. Classification (NCBI taxonomy): domain Eukaryota; kingdom Metazoa; phylum Arthropoda; class Insecta; order Hymenoptera; family Formicidae; genus Pseudomyrmex; species Pseudomyrmex dendroicus. The sequence continues at coordinate 10,360 of QVNZ01018384.1, forward strand.
AGAGGAGGGCTCAAGAGCGAGACACACAAACAGAGAAACGAGATATTCTCGCAGGGAAGGCGAGAAAAGAGAGAGAGACAGAAACAGAGAGAAGATCTTCCGTCCTCTCTCTCTTCATCTGTCTCTCTCTCTCTCTCTTTCTGATGGTGCTATGTCGCACTATGTGAGCCACACTACTGTTCGGGAACATCCCCGGCCTTGACTCGTCGCAATTAGTCGGGGAACACGCGACACAAAGTGAGGGTCCACTTGAAGTCGCACGATCCGGCGAATTGCGGATGACGATTCTCTCGTCGGGGCTTACGAGCCACGGGGCACCCGGCGTAATTCGATTAAGCTTTACGACGTACTTGTTCTGCCGTCCGGTAGCAGCGTGTCGAGAGCATTGAGAGGGTACGCCGAGCAGGTGATATTACTGTAACGCCAGAACTCCCGCGCGGACAGCTCCAGCATCTCACGGAAGACCTCGGCACGCCCCAGCTGGCAGGCGAGTGTTAGCGGGGTCAGACCCGCGGCGTTCACAATTCCGTTGCGAGCGGGTAGTTTCGGATGTCGCAGAGCGTAGCCGAACATGTCCTGATAAATAACAGTTCTCACGTGCGCGAGTCGTTTGATTTAAATACCGATTTTTGCGTTCACTCGAAAACGAAAGTCTTTCAGGAATTTTTTTGCGAAAATTCCGTAAAAAAGTAATTGCAAAAAAATTATGTTAATTTGATCATTTTTTTTGTTTTTGTTTTTGAGATATAACGGTTTTTGAGATCTCACGTTGTATTACCTACGTACCAATTTATCGCAAACCACGACCATGTGCAGAATCATATTCCCAAACGAGTCCTGCTCGTTGGGATCCGCGCCGGTGTCGAGCAGTAGATTGTAGACGCTCTCGTTGGCGCAGCAGGCCGCCCAGGCGAGCGGATACTCGCCTAAGTACGCGAGCCCCTCGTAATCGGTGTTTCTCGCGGGATTCATACGCTGTTGATCGCGCGGCAGGAAGAAGCTGCCAGTCGCCCGCTGCGAGATGATAGCTCCCGCGTCCACCAGATCCTGCACGAGCTCGTTGTTGTCGTAAGCGATCGCGAGATGGAGAGCGCTCGCGCCGAGATACTCCTCGCCCTCGACCACGTCGATAGCCAGCCGCGGGAAGCACTTGAGGAGGATACGCGCGATCCTGGTGTGCATCCGCGTGTCGCATATGATGAGCACGTGCAGCAGAGTCTCGCCCAGCGAGCCCCGGTACTGCATCTGCCAGCAGGCCTCGTGATCGTGCCACTTCGCGAGCGGATCGAAGCGCGACAGCGAGGCCTCGATCGGCAGCACGACTTGCTCGAGATCGCGAAACTTCCAGCGCAGATATTCGGCGCGATTGATCGCCTGACCCTTGCCGTCCGCGTACATTAGAACGCCGAACTGCTCGCGCACTAGCTTCTCCACTTCGGGCTGACCGCCCTGGTTGTACGCCTCGATCAGCTCGCCGCCCTTCTTGTAGTTAGCCAGCTTGTAGAGCAGACACTGATCCTCGTTGCTCGCCTGGCTGATCACGCGGTCGAGAATCGAGCCAGCGTTGAACTGGCTGCCGCGACCAACGCGGCACGAGCAAACACCACCCATTCAGACATATCCACCACGGCTGTCGGGAAAAATTGCGGCTGAAAGCTCCCGCGCGTCGTTAAGCTCTCCCTGAGCTCTCTCTCTCTTTCTCTGTCACTGTCGCACCTCTTCCGACACTTTTTCTGATTGTCGGCTCTTATCAGCCGACGTCGACTCCCGGACGGAGTCCCTCTCGAGTGTCTTCAGATGTTCTCAAGGTCGGGCGACGCGCCATTTCCGTCGTATCACGATAAAGCGAAAAGCCACTTCGTCGTATGGCTACTCGCGGCCGACTCCATTGATATAACACTCGAGATTCTCTCTTACCCTCCTCGACGAGAAAGGTGGCATGACGCGGGGCGGAAAGAGAGAAAGCGTACGAAAGCGCTGGTATTCGCGCTATAGCAACCGGCCGATCCATAAGCGGTGCCTGGTGCGGACGAACACGACAGGGTCACCACTACTCGCACGTGTTCTGTGCCGTGAAATAAGATATTTTTACGGAAACAAATTTATCAGAGATACCGCAAGATTAACTCGTGTTACGAAGACTTGGATTTGGAACAAGGATTTTTGTTAGCGCAAATTTTATTTGCGACTTGTTTCAGCGCTCCGACTCGGAACGCGCGCATTTTGGCAACGTGACGAAGACCATGACTTACTCGTAGCCCGCATGTCGATATCGCTCGACCTTAACACACTTTCCGGCGGATTGGATATATGCGCAAATCCGTTCATGAGGTCGTCTGCAAGGACGCGTGAGATAAAAATATGAAAAAAATATATATAAACTTGAATATAAATATTGGAGATAGATTTTTATGATTGCGCGTTTGAAACATAAAAAAAAAACTTTAACTGAATAAACTTATTAAATGTGAAATAAGTATAAGAGGGAAGAATCCCAATTAGCATCTCGGGAAAGAGGGGAAAACAGCGAACTTAGATCTTTTGTTTTTATTTTATTCCTTTTATTAAAGAGAAATACTTAGGTGAGCGGACGTACTTTATTCGTTTTCATTAATTTAATCGAGATAAAAATATTAATCGCAGTTTTTTTTCCACCGCATTCTGATTTCCAGACCTGGTTTCGCGCTTCATTACACCCATATTTACGACAAGAATGTTGAAATCAATTTCCCATTCTCTCCCCCCCCCAACCCCGAATAAAACAGTTAAGCGCGACGTATGTCTGTGTTTAAAGTGCGCACGTATTTAACCGGAACGCAACGAACATTCCCGTCGAATTGGAGCGCTGCAATAATACGTATATTGTTACATCGTTGGCATCCAGAATTAGCATCGACGTCGATGCCTGTTCCAAATATTGAGCTATCGAGTGATTACGATGCGGCGCGATGCGAGCGCGTTAACAGGTGCGAGCGCGCATGTTATCGACTCCGAACGAGAGACGGGAGGAACCTCGCAGGTTGCGTTGTTTTAAGGAAATAGATCCCTCTTTTATATTTATTCGTTCGTGAAAAATTGCTCGCGATTTCGCGCATTGAAAAACGCGACTTTTCATACGACGCGTATATATACATACATACATATATATATATATATATTTCATCGCGGCGGCAGACAAATCATCGTTGTCCTCGTTCGACGAATATATATACGCAGTACATAGTAGTCGGCAGTATTATACGCGCTACGCGTCACGCTATTGTAAATTGATGCCTCGTCATTCCTCAAATGACTTTGGTGAAAAAAAAAACGTACGTATTGTCAATTCGACATTCCACCACGCCGCGCGTTGAAAAGATCGAATATAAACGCCGCGCGTTATGACGCAATCGCAGGATGAACGGAAACGCAGAATTGCGGGTTGCGCGTATTATAATTTGTCGCGCGCGCACGAGCGAGCGTCCGAATTCTCGTCGTGTGGATTAAGTGGACATTCAACGCTTTCGCAATTGCAAAATCTCGGCGCGAGGAGGTCTGAGAAGCGCGATGTATGTACGCTATTATCTTGCGAAAGTTCAATTAGCCTCGTGGATGAGTCATATTTTTTTTTTTTTTTTTTTCAGCTGGAACAGCACGAGATTTTTCGCGAAACAGTATAATTTTTTTATTGCAATCAGCAACCTCCATTTAAAATCAAAAAGCTTAACGCTGAAACAATAACGCGAAACCATTCGGATACGTTTTTCAAATAATATTTCGGAGCGTTTTTATATGTGCGATTGTTTTGTCTATATAAACGTTCTCTCCCACTATTTTTATTCTTATAAATATTTGTTAGCTTACAAAAAAAAAGTAAACTAAAAAAAAAAAAGATTTTTCGTTCCGTCACACACACACACACACACCCACATCACCGGTGTGGAAATTCACCGTAACTGGATTAAAATATTTTCCAAAATATTGTTAAACTATGCGCTTTCATTCAACGGCCCTTTCAATTAATACATTGTTTATGCAATTCGATATGCAAACTCACTTTTTTTCCCACCCCGTTCGTTGCGCGCGGAGCGACCGCAACAATACCGTGAGTTTGCCCAACGTGATAAACTTCCAAATTTACACAGGCACGGTGGGAATCCTAGGGAAAAGAGATAACAGCTCTCGCGAGCGAGCTCGCGCGCGCGCGCTGGTATCTCACGCGCCGTAATATATACAATAAAATGTATTTCCACAAACTGTCACGCGCCTGACAAACGCTCCCGTAATGTATTCAATATCTGTACGTACATACGTGAACGAGAGGATTATTCGTCGAATGTCAGTTCGAATTGGCGTCGAGTTACCGCTTGTAGTAATTTATTCGTGTGTACAATATCTACCTTGCTACATATATGTACATACATTATATACGCGATCATATTCCGGCGAAGAAGAAGAAGAAGAAGAAGAAACAAGTTTCTTCCAATGCCGTTAACGGTCGCGTGCAAATTTAGCGTAACACGAGTATTATAGTCGTCGGATTTCGAAAGACGCAGAAGGATTGTCAATGAGAATCTTCTAGATGCGTCATTGCCGTCTCATGCGACGCAAAAAACTTATATTCATGTGTGCGCAAGTGTGTTTGTACGGACGTGGCAATTGCGATATTTTCAGCACGGATGACTCAACACCTGCGTCGATTATGCCGGTACCAGCCTCGGCAAGGAAAAACTACTTGTCTCACTGATTCATGTCGCGCGAATTCTGCTCCTCTCGCGCCTTCTCCGCGCGCGAAGAGCTAATATGACTTTAAGAGGACAAATATGACGGAGGGAGAGATAACGTTACGGGGTTAACAGCGTTTAAATGCGAGTGCCCTCGCATTCGTGCGCGCGCGAGTGTAAATTTGGAGAAGAGTATAATCTTCTCCTCTCCTCCCCTTTTCCCTCTTCATCGAACTGTAGTTAGTAATTTTGTTTTCTCAACTTGCGGGTTTCAACGCCGCAACAAACACCGAGCGAAATCCGTCCGCGCGGTTTATATATGCATACGCTTTTCGCAAACGTCATCACAGTTCTTCATAACGATCCGTCGTCGTTAACATCGCATTTACTTTCTCCGATTGCGCACTTTTCTCTCGCGCCGTGAAACTTTTGCACGATCCAGTTATCCTTAATCGACTATCGTCTCGAGCTTTTCAAAGACGAATTACAAAGTCTAATACCGTGAGTTCGCCGCTAACGAGCTAATGCGTTTGTCAAATCCCGGAAGAGAGGGAGGACACGTGATGTACAAGAAGAAGAAGAAGAAGAGGAAGAACGAGATTTCCATTCTCGCTTTCTTTGAACATCGAGTCGTCGCCGCGCGTTTATCGTAAAAATGTGTGCAGTCGACAACTTTTTTCCGCGTGGCATTTCTTGCGCGCGCGCGCGAAAGAAAATCACAGTTTGAAATTACAAAAGTAAGCGCGCAGTAAGGTAAGATATACATCTTAACGCGGACATATTGAGAATTATACGCGATGAAGGATCTCTCTCGGCTTACCTTATTTATGTAAATTGCCATTCTTACGCGCACACAAAAAGAAAAAAAAAAAGATTACAGCGCGCTCTTATCTCTCAACGTTGACGTATCACTTCAGACACGAAAATATGAATATCGCATAATAAGCTGTATGTGTCGCCGCTTATTAGAAATTTGCGTCACGACGCGAAATACCTTCCCGCGCGCATCTACATGTGATAAGATTTGCATTAAGTAAACAAAGTTGACGACGCAGTAAAAGATTAGTCGATGTGCACGCATCTGCATTTCATAATCGTGTGTGTGCACTTGCTGAGCAAAAAATAAATACTTCGCATTATACATACGTATATACGCGGTAGTTGCGCGATCGGGATTTCCGTATATGCATAATATCGGGGACACATTGTAAACATTTCTTATGCTAAATGCACGCCGCGGCGCGCGCGATTTCGCACCGGTGCTTTTGCGCAGAAACGGCTAAATCTACCGTGAAGATTAAACACAACTAATAAAATCATTTCCGACTAGCTGAGTAGAAAATGTTGACGATATTCAGCTTCGATCGTGTTCTGTTTCTGTTGAAACAATTTTTCAAGAAGAGACGATTTTTAACGAAATCTTCGCGAGCGGATGAGAGAGGCACGGTTGTGCCTCTGCGGCACACACGTGGTGTTGCCATTAACACAATACGCCTGTCGATACGTTAAATTATCGAAGAATATGCGATGTATAATTAGAACGCAAATTGACGCCTGGGGACTCTCACATTCGCCCGTGTGCACACCCTATCTTTTCCCCTTCCCCTCGGATAATCATGTCAAATTTGTTATTCCGCCCAAAGTCTTTTTCATAATTAAGGCACCGAAGTATAGGCACGTCGCTAACGTCGATGCGCGGAAAGTCTCGGCGGGAGAATGTTCGACGCTTCGTGAAATGCTCTCGAAAATGGGAGAGGAAAACTCGGAATTTAAATTATGCACACCTGACCTTTTCCGCCCGTCGTTAAATACATTTAACCGATTGCTGTTTCCTCTGCCTCTCTCGCTTTTGCCGTTGAACAAGAGTTTCACGGCGACGACGACGACGACGACGACGACGACAACGGTCGCCTTCGGCCATTATACCCGGCGCTCTTCCGCGTCATAAATTATAGCGGCCTGGTAACGCCGCCGCCCGCCCGGTCCGGAAGGATCGCAGGAAGCGGGCACGAAGCCGAAAACAACAGCGTGATCCACATTGCAATCGACCCGTGAAATGCATTTTCGCGAAATTACCAGCGGCCTGTGAATGAACACTCCGCGTCGCAACGCGGCGGACGCAACGGGAGCAGGCAGAGGGGGAGGAGGAGAGGCGCAGCCGATTCGAAAATTCGTCCAAAATCCCGAATACATCGGACATACGCAATTACTTTTAATCAAACTGTCTGTTGTTTGCAGGCCGCCGTGTGTGTCGATGCGGTCACTGAACGCACGACTTAACGGCATTCGAACCCAGGTCCGGGTCTCGCTCTATCTATCTATCTATCTTTTTCTCTCTCTCTCTCTCTCTCTCGTTATTATTAACCCATCGCACACTTGCACGCTTGTGACTAAACGCACCGGTGAACAATAGCTGACGCAGTTGTATCGCGAGGACGCTCATTTCGATTCAATGTGACGCAGTGGAGAGAGATGATATTGCGATTGAACGAAAAAAAAAACATTTTCAGATGCGCAGATTGACAATTGTGTCATTTTCGACATCGATTTCCGAGAAAAAAATAAAAAAAAACGTTGTCGAAATTATAAAAAGCGCAGCGCCGAAAAAAACTCGCTCCATAATTCACGTTCCGAGATTTTTAGAAAAAGATTCTGTTAATGTCTGTTGTTTATTTTCATACACGCGAGTTCTCAGAAATGTTTTTCTCCCAAAATGTTTAATGGATACACGAATCGAGCAGATAAGTTCTTGAGGCAGTGCCGAATCACAATTTTTTTTATTGTAAACATCGATTCCGAGAAATCGCGTTTGTTATTTGCTCGCTGCAACCGATTGAACCGCATCGGCGTCACAGACGACGTTTATGTCGCGATACACAGGTAGATACGAGAGCGCAGGCTAGTACGAACGCGGAAGTTACCTAGAGCGATAATAAACGCAAGGTTAAATTCATATGCGGTAGGATGGCAAAACGGACGCCGCGCAATAACGCTTTTTATCTGTTACAATGAATCGCTTGTCCCTATTGTGTTGTTGCCGGATTTTCATATACGCAGAACACTCGTATGTATGAATCGCGTGCGCGGAAAAAAATCCGCGGTAGTAACAAGGCGGCGCGAGCGGTGTGTTCTTATATATTCAAGACGATGGAAAAAAAAATTGCGCTGCATTACGTGATCTCACCTACAAACACACACACACACACACGCACAAACTATCGGAGATTATTCTGAGAAAACGACGACATTGTTACATAAATTTGCAAAGCGTCGACGCAGCCGATCAATGATCACAAGGTAATCATAATGAGGGGTTATATATCTTGCTGCTGCGTGAACGACACTCCTTTCTTTTATCAATACTTTTTTGCGCGGTAGAAAAAAAAAAATTACATGTATCTTCTTCTCCGGAATACAAAACTGCTGCGAAGATGTAATTTGAGATCTAAATGTAGGATATATTCTTTTGCTTTGGTTAAAAACTCTCTTCTTTCACAATACGCGAGTCTTTGTGAGATCGTTTTTTTACTAGTACTAAAGATTTTCTTCGCAAGTTTTACAACCGTCGTAAGAGTTAAAAAATTACAGAGAAAGAGAGAGAAAGAGAGTGAGAAACAGAGAGAAAGAGAGAGAGAGAGAGAGAGAGAGAGAGAGAGAGAGAAGACACAGTTTCCGCAGATGCGCTCTCTTACATAATTACTGAAATTACGCGAAAGTAATTACGCGAAATAATTGGTTGCAAAAGTAGTCTGTTCGTGTCTCTCAGGGTTAAGCATCTCGTCAAACGGGTTTCGTCTGTTTCCAAAGTTTCCGGTGCAGTATAGCAGACTTTCTTATGCGAAAGCGAGCATGCACACCGATGCGTACACCGAATCGCGCGTTGCAATTACAACGTGTGTGTGTGTGTGTGTGTGTGTGTTTGTATGTGTGTACGAGACGATAATTATCGTGTTCCGCTGCGCCAGTTTGCAGCCCGCGCCTCTCCCTACGGCATCGCGCGGTTTCTATAACAATAATAATAATAATAACAATAATCGCATACAAACACGCGTATACTCCTCATGCGCATACATGCGTATCACCCTCGCGCTACGATAAGGCTCTTCTGACCCGGTTTGTGCGATTATGACATCTCACAATTACTTAACCCATACATTGTTGAGAACGCGATTTGCGCGCCGCATTTATCTTTTTATATATAATTTTTTTTTTTCCGATAAGTCTTGACGAATAATGATTTCTCGAATATACAATCGAGACAAGTGAACGAGGAGGGAGCGCGATAACGTTTAGAGCGTTTACTCGGAACAGCGTGTTATTCGCGACAGTTAATATTGCACATTAACCTCCCGTCTGACATTTGCGTAATTATCAGTTTACGGTTTCGCGGTAAGGATAATACACATCGCGAGACGACGAAGTCTCACGTGTGCTAGGCGACGACACATAAGTGTTCACAAACGTGATTAACGACGAGTCACGAGTCCGCGAATGACTGATCGTTATAATAGCGTTCCGCGAAAAATCCGGTAACAATCAGAGACGTTGTTGTTGTTCGTTAAGTCGCGCTTTGTTCGCGACCACGCGATATATTATTACACTTACACGACAAGGCGAAGTTTCTCGAAAAAATCGCCGATACCAGGAAAAGTCGCGGTGTGACTCAAAGCTGCGCGCCGCCGTCGGTCACGTGGTCCCGCGTGTCACGTGGCCGATGGCGCGACAGCTTATTGGCTCGGTCGCGATCGGGGGATCGCATATAGCCGCGTCAAAAGCCGCGAGGCAAAGCGGTGCTTTCCTACGCGAGCCGGTTCGTGGCGGAGTAACCTTGATTCTTTCGAGAGTCCGTCGTACGTGACAGCCGGTCGGTCGGTTTAGAGACCCACCAGTCAGTGTTGATCGGTGCATCGTCCAGGCAGCAACCGAGACTTTTAACTGTTTCCGGAGACCTTTAACTGTTGTTCGAGTTTCTTCGACAGCATGAAGGCGTACGTTTTCCTGATCGCGGCGTGTCTCGTTGCGTGCGCGCACGGATTTCCGGGTGAGTGACACTTAATTCTCCATTAGCATATTGTTTTTTTTTTTTCCACCGAATCTCCCGAACGCATATGAAGAGCGGATTTTGATCATGTGAGGCAAAACAACTGTGCGAGGATCTCGTGATAGATTTTTCACGATGGACTACTTATACGCACATCATAGCATTAACGTTCACTTGTATATTTTTTAAAACGTAGAGCAAACTTTTTAATTCTCTGGAGGTCTGAAGAAAGTTTTTTCATTTAACGCAAATCACGCTGAAGATACGCGCGAATGTAGTTTTTAAATTAAGTTTTAATGGTTTTCTCCGCGTGGAAAAATTCTTTCTAGAAAATATTATATATATATAAGGTCTTCATCTAACAATCATTATGATCACAGATCGACCTATTAATCTAATCGATCTATTAATCATCAAAGATACGCTTTTCAGGACAAAGCTAAATTCAGATAACAGTAAAACATTTTTCAAAGGTCAACATTTATCTACCGTCTTTATCACAACGTGACAGTTTTAATACAAAAATGTGATCGACTTCTTTGCTTTTACACAAACTAAATGCAATTCTCGAAATAGATTTTCTATTTGTGGTTTTTTTCTATTATATTTGTTTTCTGTAATTGGATATATATTTGTTTGCTAATAATACTTCTCTTTGGCAACGGATCGATGTCTTGAATATTGAATTATCTCATAGTTAACGCAATAAAACCGGATTCTACGTAAATCAGGTAGCGAATTAATAGCGACTATAATTCTCCGCCAACCGTTCAATTAACAATTCGCACGCTCTCGTCTATTTTACGAGTTTCGTCATAAAAGTGTTAATCATTGAAATCTATATTTTTTTTCATTGTTTAAATAATAAGCCAATTTCGATAAATATATCAAGCGCTTTTTCATAGACTCGAGTGTCGGAATTATCTTCCTTTCCGCGCACTTTGTTCTCTTTTTTTTTCATAAACGAATAAATTATCGGAGTTTCTTCTCGGAATTCAAACCTTCACGCATCTCGAGTCGCAATAAAACGCGCGATCCGTGTTCCCGTGCTTTGCTCCGCGTATACTTCGAGAAAATTCCGTCTCGTTTTATCGCAACTCCATTCGTCGGGGCACCGAGAGCGATTCTTCGGAATTATTTGCATTCGGTTCACGACATTTATGCGTCGTTATAAAAGGCGAAAACAGAGGGAGGGATAGCACGCTCGAACTACTTAAGGCTGTTGTTTACTCGATTATAACTCGATATGAAATTCACTTCTAGCGTAGACTTTGCTAATTAGCATCGGAGCCCGTTTTTGTCCGAGACGGGAACGGCAGGAAGCTCGTTTAATTGGAGCTGCTTCGTCCCCAAGATAATTGTCCAAGCGAATTCCCGTCGAACTCCAATTTATTCCTCTTGATTTTAATGTAACTTTATCTCTCGGTCTAACGTTTGTGTGTCTCAACCGTTTTCATCCGTGCGGAAATCTTTACAAAAATAACACGACTCTTCTTTTCCTCTCGTTCTCTCGTTCTCTCCTTCTCTCTCTTTCTTCTTTTGACTTTTCCGCCAAATTACAATTTTATTGCTAATTTATCAGCACGATATTTGCAGGCGGAGATTGAAAAGTTCAGTCATATTTGTTTTGCGTTACATTCGCGAAAAACGCTCGATGTACACTAGTTCGTGACGCGTTGAATGTGATAATTGTTTAGACAACTAAAACCGAGACTTTCTGATTACAAAAAAAAAAAAAAACAAAAAACACGCAATTTGCGTGTGATGCCGCGTTATTGATAAAACCTCGTTACATGTATTTACATATTAATAAACTTTTATTTCATCCGCTTATTAACATCCGCTCCTCTTTACATATAGACGTGTATAGTATTCCTTTACGCATCTGTTTAAAAAATATCATTTAATTAATTTTTCTATCAGGTAAAGAGCAACTTCTCTTCGCGTCTAAAGAAGATTAACGAGTTTGCATTCAAATAATTGTGCATGCATAAATGCATGCCGCGTTATTGCTGCGACCAACATTTGTAAAACAGTCTCGGAACTTTGCGCATATTCGTTGGAGCGCACCGAATGATATACGAATATTTTAACGAGTGACATCGCGACGCCGCCGTCGGTTATGTCGCGTACATTATGCACACAATACGCATTAAATAACTCAAATGGAAGGAATGAGGGGAGAAGAGGGGAGAGAAGTGACGAAATCGAAGTCAATAGTTTCAGATCGGCGTCGAGATTATATTGCTGAAAACCTATCAAAGAATTTATGTGTGTATACACATCCATGTACATATATATATATCTAAAAATATAATACATCTCAACAACTATAGAAAACGTAATGGTCGGAACGTACACGTTAGGTTGTTGAACCATTACCGATCAAGCGCAGAGACAGGCACCGGCGAGCGCGATGGAACAATCATACAATTAAATTTCTTTCGTCATATACAATATATATATATATATATGAGGCGATGAAACAGCAACTCGTGTCATTACTTCGACTGAAGAAGTGCGACGACTCCGGAGCCGAAGAGTTTCTCTCGTAACGCGATGGTGGCAGTTGCCAGTCTCAGTGTCGCGGAATTTCGTCCCCGTTACAACAACGTCCCGGTCTCTCTTCGCGTGGAGAAAACGTCTGCTCTCATTACGTCCGCTGACAGGCCGTGTGACAGCGGGATAATAATGTAATTTTTGAGACTCGAGGTGGGGAGAGAGAAACAGAGAGAGAGAGAGAGAGAGAGAGAGAGAGACCAATGTAGGACGGCGGCCAACATGCCGCGCGAAAATCGAGTTTCGGCGAGTTTCGATCTTCATCGCGGCGCGGCTCGGCGTTTCGTCTCGTCGCTCGTTCGTCGTGTTTCGCGCGCTGTATATACGCAAAGTAGCAGTTTGTCAGCGTCAAACGGCACGAGCCCTGTAGTGTATAAGCAGATTGCCGCTTAATCCTATTAAGAATACGTAATCGTCGTTGCTTGCTCGCTGGGTAATCGTGCGCGCGCGCGCGCGCGTCGTCTTTGAGGCGGGTTTGCGTAATCATCTGCAATCGTAAATCTCTTTCGTGCAACAAACATGGCCGTTGCGGCCGTGACTCTCTACCAAGCGCGATTCGTTTGCGAATAATTGCACTTTATGCAGAAATCGATACACGGTAATGGTCAAATTCGCGAAAAAAGGAAAAGGGAAGAGGAGGGAGGGAATGTGTGTGTACGTTTCACGGGTACACGCGGAGCGGCGCAACATTTGTGCTCCCTGATAAAGAGAAATTGGCGCTCTCTCGTTTTAATGATCAATTATATATTAACACTCAGTTTATACATTAAAGAATAATTATCTGAGATATGAATGCGCGAAATTTGCAAATATCGTGATATGTAATTTCCGCAAAATGCTAGATATAAAGCTCTGTGTATATTTATATATTTTATATATCTATATGTGTACACACACACAATATACAATAGATATATATATATATGTACATATTAACTTATGACGCAATTGGATAATTCCGATAACATTCGACCAGTTTACTAAAAGTTTATTATCAAAGGCACGTCTCGTTGAAATTACGAGTTAGCTTTCGCGGTGCCGATATCAATATGTATTTTATTGTTACAACACGTGTAACCGCCTCACAAAATCGATTGTATTAATAAGTTCGCCTACACCCCAACGTATTATTTTTGTTCTTATACCCCAGTTTTTATCACACACGTGTGTGTACGTGAGCGCGCATTCGGCATATAAAAATGCATCACGCAAATCAGTCGGGAACCCAACTCGGGCGCCAATTACAGCGGGAAAGAAGTCGTGACTAATTGCTTCCGATATATCGCTCGGAACCTCTGATTAGCCGATTCACACAGTCGTCGCGCGCGCACGCGCGCGCGCAGAGCGCGCGGTTTGCACAATCCGGTAATGTCATTCCTTCTTCCTATGTTCCGCATCGCGATCGGCGAGCCTCCCGCGTCGACATATACGGGAAGGTCTTCCCTTTCACCGGCAACGTTGAGGTTCATGCACACGTGTGCGATATCACACAGGTGCGCGCGCTCACGTGTGTACGCGTTCCCGGAACACTCGCGCGCGTGTAATGCGGATGTGTGACGTACAACATACGCCATACATGTGTGGCGCACGATCACGCAGCGGGAGAGCAATGCAGTCTAGTAGGATATATTTCATGTTCGTTTATCGCAGAGTTGAATATGTCTTTCTTTCTCCGAACAGTGTGTTTAATTTTCACAACTTGTAACTTTTTTATTTGCGTATACGTGTAAAGAATCGAAGATTATAATATTGAAAAATTACGCAAGAGAGAAAAAAATTAGTATATTTGCAGGACTGCGATGATCAGTTCTAATTGTCATAATTTTTTCTCGGATAATATTTTTTTTTTTAAGAAGTTTTCTTATTATGACGTTGTTTTTTTTTATAGCTAAGGTTACTCAGGCGAAAAGCGGAAGAATATTTCCGCCGTGGCGTTATTATTATTACCTTTGTCGTCGTGTGTAACAGCGTTGCGCGATTCCATATGTGGAGTGTCCTTGCGACAGCTTAGTTTGTTGGGCACCTCCGTATCTGGAAGCGAAGTGCGCGCGGATTATGACCAACTCATATTATTTTCCTGTCGCGAACAGCCTGACCCCGTTGACGTAGTGGTGGGCTTGCCTTGAGTGGCAGTGGCACTGCAGAATATGCCGCCATTAAGTATGCAGTCCGCGTCCCGCCGCCGCCGCCGCCGCCGCCTTGCGGCCATTTAAATGAAAAAAGGCGGTACGCCGCAAACGTTTTGTCAGCGCATCATTCTCTTGTTATTTTTTTTTTCTTTGTTCCGCTTCCTTTTTCGTAGTCGCGGGGTCAATAGCTCGATTGTGAAGTCGCTTATATGCACAATTAACTCCGCGTGGAGAGCAAAATACCTGTCGAGCACGTATTACAATTCCCTGTAATCGCGAGCGGTAATTTGTGATTGTGTGATCAGCAAGGAAAATAACTATTACATAGAGAGAGAAAGAGAGAGAGAGAGAGAGAGTACGAAGTAAAATTGCCGATGTAGAGACGTGGATGTAAAATAACTCGTGTCGATAATAAAATAACTCTCGTCGTTAAATTTTTATAATGCATTTTCGATAAATGTGTTTTATTAATATTTATTTCGGAATGTAATCAAGATGTATTGAATATAATTGAGATATATATTAAAGCGCCCGCATCGCGCAAAGTGTTATTTTAGATGTTTCACCTTCGTTCGTACATTTTTTCCCCATGTAGCTGATAAAGCGAATAATTTCGGTATGTAGGTCAATGAAGCGCATATCAAAAAATCGTAGAGTGTCCGCCTCGCCGCTTAATATTTCTACATACCTTAGAGCGCAGATAATAAAAAAGAAAAGAGTGTTACAATATACTTTCAGTTTAAATATTTCGTAATACCGCTTAGCGATGGCAAAAGAAAAAAAAAAAATAAGTCGAAGAAACGTAGACGAGAATGATAAGATGAGAGAATATAGAGTGTCTGTTTTTAAGAAGATAACCTTTTGAAATTTATTTACGAGAGAAAAAAAAGATGTTTTTTCTTCTTAAATGAAAACTAAAGTACGCGAGTAGCAGATTTAAATTTAACTATTTATTTAAAAGTAAATTAGCAGCTTTTTCTCGGCGATCCTTTTATTCTCGCGCGAAAGGTCTTTTTCTGTGCGATTTGTTAGAAGGATGTGTATACTTTCTGAGAGGCGTACACACACACACACACACACACACACACAACGTGAGATGGAACGAGTATATACATTTTAGGATTAAAGCATATCCTTAGCTTCAACTCGTGCGCGACTTTTGTCCCGACGATGCATTTTGCTACGTGTGCATTGTTGTGTAATTCGCTTAAGCAACACTCTTACAACAACTTTTTACACAAGTGCTGATATATAGCCCCTTGTATAGTACTTTCTTTTCCTTTCTCTCTCTCTCTCTTTCTCTGGCATAATTGCGATTTATATTTAATATTTTTATAAAAAATCTGCAAAATTAAAAATCGGATTTCCAAAGCTATTTATTTCCGGAAACATCGGGGAAGATATTGTTGAAAAAATTATCATCGTCAAAGTAAAAATCATTCGCGCGAAGTGCGTTAATGTACGGAATGCGAAAAGATTTAATTTAAGTTTTATATTAGCGTGTCAGAGAACGTTGATTTGCATATATTTATTAGTCGTTCACGTATCGCGTTCGGATAAAATATATCGACATTGGACCTTGCTTTAAATGCACGAAACCGGACCGTTGATGATGCCATTGGCCGGGTTATATATAGTGATTTAACGGCGTCGTTTAATGCAACATATATATCGGCCGCAATTATGCACATGTGTGAAAGAAAAACAGCCGCCGTAAAACATCACGCATAAAAGTCTTTACCCGCGGCAGGTAAGGGTAATTTGCCTATCGCCCCATTTGTTGTGCACACGCGGCAACGAGAAGCCGGTAGATAATAAAAACATTATTTGGGCGTACCATTCAAAATCAGACAAATCGCAATCTGTTTTCAAAGAGAAAAAAAAAATTATTCATTCGCGCACACGCGAGTTTACGCGGACAACGTGATACCGGAAGTGTGTGCTCGATTATCGCGCGGACTCGAAATATATTCGAGATTCAGAAGTTTCATTTTTTTTTCTTTTTTTCATATTACATAATGAAATTCCTTGGAGTGCTAACTTTATCATTCCATATAAATTTAAAATGCGGAAGAGAAAAGGACATGAGAAAGAGAGAGGAAAGAGGAATAGGAACATGTTACGATATCCTCGCATTAAAATTACACTGATTTCGCATTAAATTTACATCGACTGATTTGCCATTCGGTGGGCGCAAGGTCAGCAGCAAATGCGCGCAATTTTAACGTTCCCCAGACATCCTCCGCGAATGCATAATTAAGACATTCCGAACCGAATTATACATTCCTGATATTTAATACAGTGTGCCCTCTGTGAAAGTCGAGAATGTTCTTCAAGCTTCGAAATGAATAACGACGAGCGGGCTTAATGAGACATAAAAACTTTTCAATTAAATAAAATCGAGTTGAAACTTTGTATGCGGAACTTTTCGTATTAACGCCTTCGCGAACGCGGAAGAAGAGAAACACAGTTCTCGGCTCGGCAAAGGGATTACTGAAGGAGGTGGTTCTCTCACGCCAATATTCACAAAACGATAAAATATGAGGAAGCTTTCTCTCCGCACGTTCGACAATTTGCTCGAGACGATCACGTGTGCGAGCGTCTCGATTTCGTTTTTTTTTTTTTTTTTCAAATTCACGCGATTGTCGCTCGTCTCATAATAATTATTATTTTAATTGAAGAACAAAGCCTTGTAAAACTCATCACAAGCTTTCTCTCGCGAGTCAAAGTTTTACAAAATATACGAGTCAAAATTAAATCTCCGACGTTTAATATATTCTTCCCCTCAATACCCCGTTGATGGCTACATGGCGTATAGCAGTCAGCTTCCGTTGTTCGTCGCTTCCGAATAACTGCCAGGAGGAAATCAGATTTCCCGCGAGATCGATAAAGCCGCCGCCGCCGCCGTTGCCGTCGCGGTAAAAGAATGCGCGCTTACAAGCGAGAACGGAAACTAGACGTGATTGCCGGGCGGGAAGAACACAGAAGGGCGACATAATGCGTGGCACCGCAAAACGCCCGGAGGGCGACGGTCGCGGTCGTTCCCGTTGATATAAAGAATTACGATATGATCGCTCTCTCTTTCCCGGTCAGTCGACGGCAGACAATCCAATTAGCTGCGAGTCGCGAAGCCATAAACTCTGCCGCGCGAACACCCTGCGGTGGCAGCGGAGGACGACCGAGTAATTATGAATAGTCGAAAGCGCATATCGCGCACGGACATCGAAATCGGATCCGCCGAGTGGAAATTCGTTTGAAACCAATCATTAGTCGTCGTCGTCGTCGTCGTCGTCGTCGTCGTCGTTCCTATTCCCTCCCTTCCTTCCCCTCGCGATTCACCCTCGCTCATTCCGCTTTTTGTCGCGCTCGCTCATCATCTATCGCACCAGCCAGTAATCGCCGCCTTTCGATAGAAAGTCTAATAACGAAGATAACGAATATTCCGCCGAAACAAATTGAAATTCAATCTCGCGTCTCGGCGAATCTGTCGTGGGAGGCAAAAGTCAATGTACCATTGATTTTCAGCGTGGGGAAGAGGCGTGACCCTCCCGCCGGGAGGGTTTTGCGGGTAATTTCGGAGATGGGGTGTGGAGAAAATGCTCAATTGGCTTCCCTTCAGAGAGGCGAAGGAGAGATTTGCGAATTTTCGAAATCAGGTTTCCAAAGATGTATTCTCCTGCGTGCGAGCTTGAATTTCAATTAAAACGACATGCGGGAGAGAGAGAGAGAGAGAAAGAGAGAGAGAGAGACAGAAAGACAGATAGAGCGTTATTTGAAGGAAATGAGGTAAATTACGATCGCGCACAATTATCGACGCGCAATTATTGGTCACGGATCCTGTCTCTGTCCGCAGCATGTGACGGTGCTAACCGTTTCGCAAGAAAGAGGATAACTTGTTGGATAAATCATCCGGATGAGAAGATTAATGGGATTTCCGACTCGGCGCGCGTAAGGCCACGAGATAACGGCGAAACTTTTTTTTTTGATGTATGTCTCTTGAAATCACGCGGTTGTGCGGTTTTGCGCGCATTACTCGACGAAAAGCGACGCATTGACACCTTTGACAGACCGAGAGGGGGAAGAGAAAGAGAGAGGGAATGAGACGACGCTCCCTCTCTCTCTATTTTTAAAACGCGTGATTTCATTAGTCTCGCGATAAAAACATTGCGTCAACAAAGCTGACTACACAACGGTGACTAATTAGCGATAGGCAAATGTGTATTTAATGGTTCTCAGGAAAAAAAAAGCGTGTACGGGATATCATACGAGAAATAAAGCTTTTGTTCCGCGACAGAAAACAGGAGGTATACACATTGGCCAACTGGAACGGAGGGAAAAATATACGTGTGTGTGTGGCAGTTTGTTTCACATCGTATCTCTCCGCCGTGGAACTATCGCGTATCCCAGACTGTTGGGCAACTGATTTGTTTTCGACACTGTGTTCGCGGTCGGTGAGATCGTGGAAAAAAAACGTGCTTGTTATTCCTTCAACTAACAAGAACAATTTTGCACAAACAACAAGAATTAATTACTACTATATAGGCGATGAAGAAGATAACATTTAATTAATCGTGAAAAATAATGTAAAACCGATCTTTTGATCAGTCACACATTGCATAATTAATTAATAATTAACGGAAAGATGCAATTTTTTAATTTTTATTTGCGCAACATATATTCCTTCCGTTTTTTCTTTTTTTTTTTTTGTGTAGAAAAACGTGCAGAAAAACAATTTTTATCGATAATATTTGACTGCGTAACATGAACAAAAACATGTTGTTGTCACTGTTATATCTTTATTTATCGAATTGTTTCGTCGATTATTTATTTTCGATGTTATAACGTTATGTTGCAACGTTCTTACGAGCGCGTCACATCTCATCAAAACTCCTCTCAGAGTCGCTGCACGCGCAGCATTCGTCCCTCCCGTGCGAGAGCGTGTATACATAATCCGCTCTCTGTCTCAAGTATTTAAGACCGCTGAAACACGAAGGAATTTATCGTCGAGACGCCGCGTATTGATCTTTACTTAAGCGCGAAGCTCGCGCACGTATGTACCTACACGCGTGTGTGCACTCATCGTCGCGCGGTAATCCTCGTTTTGCGTGATCATCGCATTTTCGAAAAACCACCGCGATCGGCAAAATCGCGCGGAAAAAGCGTGCGAAACGGCAACGAGCGGTCGGGCGGACGGGCGGGCGCGTTTGCAGTCTCTCTGCGTGAAAAAAAAAAAAAAAATTTCCAGCTTAACGGAAATCCGATTAACACGGTAGTCTTTGATAATACTGAATCGCGTGCAAATTGGGAACTATCAGCATTTCCGTATCCGAAAATGTGCCTCTCTTTCTCTCGCATCGTATAGCCGCGTATTCGTTTCGAATACGAGAATTTGCATCTTCATGCCGCGAGCGAAATCAAATATCGTTCGGTATAGGACACGTGTCTGATGAACGTTCCGCGGGATTTTTTTCTTTTGTCCCCGCGCGATAATCACGTCGTTTCTTGCGATGTAAAACTCGCTCTTTGAAACGTACGTACGTGGATATACGTATACGACAAATGCGTTTTAAATTTCTCGCCTGTGTAGAGGGGAGGCCACTTATTGTCGCGCGTAATGCGCTCCGTGTCGATGCGCGGGGAGAGAAAAGAGAGACGCGACAGCCACGTCATCGACTTGCGAAAGGCGCAAAAACTGGAACGACCGCGTCAATTATCGCGTGAACGTCTTCGTTACTTATATTGTATACATATATATATCATGTGTATGACGTGCGAAGACAATCACGCTTGCAACACTGTCACCAATTTTGACCGCATGCGCTCGACGAGTCCGAACGAGCGGATTGGTGGCACTTTACATAATAAAAGCGAGGCGCGAGCTCGGTGTCGGACTAATGTAGCTAACGTGACGTGGAAATAGAAATGACGAACGGAAAATAACGCGGACGTTTTTGCAAATTTATGTCCCGCGTTTAGCTAATATATTCGATTTTCGCGTTTTAGTTTTGCCTCATATAAATCGATGTAATATGCAAGAGAGAGAAAAAAAACTGATAAAGTAAAAAAAAATCTCCTATCACATTATATTTTTATCGTCAAAAAATATCTAAACGTAATAATGTTTATACGCGCGAGCCATATATATATATACCAAGCATGTGTGCGGCGCGCGATCGATTGTGTTCCTTCGCGGTCGTGACTTCAAGACTTCATTACCGCGCCGCCGTTTATAACGCACGTTGTATGCACACCTGCGAATCATCTTACGTAATATTGACACTTACGTGTAAAGGCATCGGAGACGCCCACTTTGGTCGAGCCACGTTCTCGGTCATCTTTTTGTCTACGCGTCTTGTCCTTGGCGCTTAAGGCGATTTTATGTACATATATAAAACCCATCGTCGCAAAAATTTTCTCAAGGATCCGACATTTCGTCCGCACTTTGCGGAACACCCAGTGTGTCGCATATGCGCGGAATGCGTAATACGGTGCCACACGCGTCAAAATCTGACGCACTTACCTCCACTCAGCGTGGCAATAACTCCTTGCGTTCGAACACAGGTGATGTACGAGCGAATGCATATTCACACACGAGTCTCGTAATGTGTGGTGTGTATACATGCCATCGCGCATGCTGCGCGTCTCTTTCATGTGTGTGTGTGCCCGCGCGCGCGCTGACATTAAGTACGTACTCGTGCGGTACGCGCGCGCTATTTCGATTCCAAGTTTCATAATGTCGGTGCTCTCGGCACCGCGGCAACGCCACTTCCCCCCGTTCCATCCGCCTCGATTGGTGGCGGGTCTCTGTCCCCGTCTGCTCTTGATATAACCCATCGGTCGAAACTGCAACTTTGATACCCGAGCGAAAGCATCGTCTTTGCAATTCCGAGCTACCACGGATCATTGGAATGATTCGGAGTTTCTGTTATGTAATATGCACATTCCCCCGCGTTATGTAACTCATTCGTCTCGTCCCCCGACCGTGGTTGTCGAGGTTGCTGGATTCCCAAGCTTCCTAACATTTTTTTTTTTTTTTCGATGGCATTATTTTTTCCAGAGCGCGTTTGATCTTTGATATTAACTTTCTATATTTTTAGCTTGTTTTTTTCCTCGTGTAATGTAAATCAGCAATAAAAATGTTATTTCATAAAATAATAATTGTATAACGAAATAAAGTTACATAAGATATTTGTAGTTTTAACTCGAAGAATTTTATTTTCTTAAAATGCGCGAAGAGGAGATTAGGAATAGGTCATCAAAGTTATCGAGAATTGCGTGGCAACGATTTTACTGTGTCACACATTCGTGGCAAATCAATTTTCAATTATAACAAATAGTTTGCAAACATACAGACTTCGTCACGATTAGTGTAAGAATAATTTTAACGCATATAATACGCCGTAGAAATGTCGATTACACACAATGGGACATCGTGCAGAAATCCTTCGGCGCGAAAAATGTGTTCGGAAATAGAATAGAATTTTCGGAATTCTGATGCACTTGCAATTGCACGCTCTAGAAGATGTTATTGGTGTACGGCAGATACGGCGAACAAGCTGATGAGATGGCTTCCTCGGAGATTTGAGCAATTTTTTTTTTTTTAGAGCTCGATATGTACGAGCTGTGCGAGGTATTATGTTTTTTTTTCTTCGGCTTTTTTTTGTACCCGTTCTCATATCTGTTATCGATTTTTCGTGTTTCGCTCTCCACGGTATTTTCGCATCGGGCTCAATTTTTGGCGCAATCAAGTCGATCGAGACGTTCGGATAATGAGGAACAGCAGTCTCGACGAGATATTAAAACACGTTTAAAGAAGTCGCGCTATATATATATTACGTATATTGTCACGGAGAAAAAAAAGCAAGACAACAGATATATAGATAGAGCATTATCGACCGGTCAAAATAATTTGAAAAATAATTTTCTTCCAAACTTGGTGTGAAAAATTGCCCTACTTTTTCTCCTCGCATTCACGTGTCGGTTGTAATAATATTGTGGCATCATCGCTCTTGTCATTCACCTTATTTACCGGATCGGAGACACACACGACTGAGGAACACGCGAGAAAGAGGGTCTCGAAAATATAAATAAGCGGATCGACCGCACGTCGACGTTGACGCATAAAGTTTGAGGAATTTTAATAAAACGTTATGGCGAAGTTGCCCGGTATACGTACGACTTAAGGAGCGCTCTGGAAAGTGTAACGTCGCGCGCGATCGTAATATCTTTGACAAATATTTATCCGTCCTCCTCCTCGTGGCGACGGTCCACGGCAAAATGTTGTACATACTTCACGCGATAGAGTGAAAAAGGAAGCATATTTTGCAAGACGCGTCGCCGCGGCGGCAAACGACGACGACGTCGTCGGTTCTGTAATTTCTCGTTCCGACGGAGCGTGCATTTTTTTTTTTTTTTTTTTTTTTTTTTTCGGTAAACCAGACTAAATAAATTACGAGGCTATACCGACGACGATCGTACAGAGCCTTTGCGTGTGTGTGTGTGTGTACGTGTGCACGTCCGTCATGTGTCTCGTTCGAGATGTGTATATATCGAGATGGCGATACATAAAACGCGAGAAAGTCACGTTATTTCATCGCCGCCGGAATAAAAGCGAAACGTAAATCTCTCCCGAAACGAAGCGAATCTGATGGATTAACCAAAGTACGACATGCGAATTTTGACTAATCTAGGAGAGCGACAATATTTTACTCAGTTTACATGGTACAAATCGAAGGGATACGCGGATACACAATATTTTACATTAAAAAAGATATTTATATGAAAACAGAGATAAATAGAGAAACAAAGAAAGAGAGAGAGGAGATGAGTTGATATAAATTATAAATCTTATGCGCGTACACTGCTAATTTTAGTTAAAAATTTTTTCTACGGAACAAGATTTTTTCTGGAATTTTTTTACTTCGTTTTCTGTCACGATGTTTTTCGTATAAACAAGTTCTTTTAGCTCTTTAAATTTAAATTTTAGATTAACTCGTTTGAGGGAAAATAATTTGGCAAAAAGCAAATGGAGAATATCTGTATACATCTAAGAGTGGAATAAGTGTGTTCTTCTTCAAGATCGAGTAAACTTTGCCGCGCGCACTTTGAAAACACGAAATAACGCGGATTTTCGCGCTTATATTTGTCGACTGACGCGGTATCTTCATTATAAATATATATATATATATATATATATATATATATATATATATATATA